>JASDQU010750489.1:32910-43969 GCA_032191745.1 Picea mariana
TACGGGTGTGGGCCATGATGAAGATGGAAAACAAAAAGGGATAGTTGGGACCACATAAAAAATGGTTTATGGGTTAAGTGTATCATGACGATTATGGCGATGAGGGGAATCTAATAGGGTAAGGCCCAAATAAGGGTGTTGGAAGGGGGTCGGGTCCACGAGAATTTTTTTTCTTCTGAAAAATGATAGGTATGACTGGGAGAAGGGCAAAGAGAGGAATCCAACAGGAAAGGGCTCAAATAATGGTGCCAACATGATCCATAATTTTTTTGTTTTTTACTCCCATGGAGTTATACTCCGATTTGAAGAATATTTCAGTGTTGAAATGCCCAAATTCTTATCATGATGAAATGTGTAGTAATTTTGCAACCCAAATGCAGGAGGCACAGTTGCATGGCAATAGATCTTGTCTGTTCTATTTTTGTTTCCATCCCAAGGGTTAGGGTATGCAAGGTGTCAACATAATTTTTTTTTTCCTGTGCTATAACTCTCTGATATATGTGCAGGGTCCAACAATAGTACTCGACCCAATATCTTAGGTCACCAACTAAGGAGGCTAGACTATGCCCTTAGCTGTACTACCCAACTACCTAGGTACTAGAGAGTATCTTGCCAAGTGTTTTTCTCAGTGGCACTATAGAATTCAGGAAGCCGATAAGTTTATCTATGGAGGGCTTCAGGAGATCTAGTTCGATCCATATACAGGTGTTTTCTGATGCGCTACCACTTGAAGGGGTACCAACATGGGTTATAAGGGTGGCGAAAAAATGTGCGCTTAAGTACCACTTGTATTTCCTACATGTATGAATCCCCGACCACAGGTTTATGTGCATAACGATAGATCTATGTAGATTTAAGACGTCAGAATACGTCTCTACCCTGAAAAAAATTTAACCCACAATTTTCTTCCAAGGAAAGTGCCATGATACCACTTGTAGTATTCTAGATATAAAATAGTATGCAACACATAAATATTTTAGCTAGAAATGGTAGAAAAACAATGATATAACCAGAATAATACTAGACTAACATGAGAAATAACACCTTGATTAATGATAGCAATGTTCACTTGCCTCTTCGAGGGGGAAACCTCCAACAAAGCATAGATCTATTACAATAATTTCCAAGACAAAACTTCTCATACCCTCTACCCCTATTTATACTAAATATGTCTATCCAAAAGAAAAATCTAGAGGAAGATCCTTTTAGAAGCGGAAGCTTCTATTAGGTCTTCTTCAATTTGACTTATTCTTCCTTATTGATAGGCCTTATTAATATTGTAATTTATTACATGGAAATATATTACTGTACCTACATCAGGGGTTAGGGAGTTTAGGTCCCTAACAGGCTTACCCAAATCGAGAAATAAGTTATTCATCATGGTGGTAGTGGATCGTCTCTCCAAATATGCTCATTTATGTGCTCTTCAAAACCCATTCAAAACATCTACAATGGCTCAAATGTTTATGGATAATATCTTCAAACTCCATGGAATGCCTCATTCTATTATTTTTTACCATGATCCAACTTTTACCATCAATTTCTGACAATAATTATTCAGGCTCCAGGGAACCCAATTGCAACTTAGTACAATGTATCATCCCCAGACAGATGGTCAAACATAAGTGCTCAACAAGCATCTAGAATCATATTTGAGGTGTTTTACATTTGACCAACAACATTAGTGAGTCCAATGGTTACACTTATCTGAATGGTGGTACACCACCTCTTACCATACAACCACTCACATGACTCCCTTTGAAGTAGTCTATGGACAAAAGACACCATCAGTTCTCCCATACATGCCAGGAATCTCCAAGGTTCAGGAGGTTGACCGCAACCTTACAGCCCACATGAACCTTCTCCATACTCTCAAAGACAATTTGGTCATGGCTCAGAACTGCATGAAGCAACAAGCAGATCATGGTCGTTCTGAATGTCAATTTGTTGAAGGGGACCAAGTGTTTCTCCGTCTACAACCGTATAAGCATAATTCTCTCAAATCTAAGGAGTGTCAAAAAACATCCCCCAAATTTTGTTGTCCTTATACCATTCTCAAATGTGTGGGACCAATGGCATATCAATTAGATTTGTCCAACAACTACAAGATTCATCCTTTTTTTCATGTTTCCTTCCTTAAGAAAGTGATTGGCACCAAGTTCAATGCTCATATTAGTTTACTAGAGTTAGATGAAGAAGGCTCCATTTGGTTGTAGCTACAAGCCCTATTGGACCAGCAAGAGTGTCTTGTTTGTCAACGCACCATCTGGGAAGTGTTAGTTCAATGGAGGGATACTCCACCAAAAGATGCCACCTGGGAGCCGACTACTATTCCGCAGAAATTTCCTCATCTTAAGCCTTGAGTAAAAGGATATTTTTAAAGGGGAGGGAATGTTAGGAACCTAACCTCCCTAACCCCTCACATATATAGAATAATATATTGTCCATGTAATAAATGAAAACATTAGTTAATAAGGTAGATTTAATATATATGAACAAGTCAATGTAAGAAGACTTGATAGACGCTTATGCTTCTAGAAAGATATTCATATAGAATTTTCTTTAGAAGATAGAATTAGTATAAATAAGAGTAGGATGCATGAGAAAGCTTTGCCTTGAGAATTAATGTAATAGAGTGTTTCTTTGCTGGAGGTTTCCCCCTCGAAGAGGCAAGTGAACATTGCTCTCTTTTCAATAAATGAATCATTTTGGTGTGTTATTATCTACATTCTATTGTTTTGTTGGTATTTTTTGTTATATTCATGTTTATTCTTAATATCACATAACCAGATGCATAACAATTATGCTCGTAACTNGAGTAAAAGGATATTTTTAAAGGGGAGGGAATGTTAGGAACCTAACCTCCCTAACCCCTCACATATATAGAATAATATATTGTCCATGTAATAAATGAAAACATTAGTTAATAAGGTATATTTAATATATATGAACAAGTCAATGTAAGAAGACTTGATAGACGCTTATGCTTCTAGAAAGATATTCATATAGAATTTTCTTTAGAAGATAGAATTAGTATAAATAAGAGTAGGATGCATGAGAAAGCTTTGCCTTGAGAATTAATTTAATAGAGTGTTTCTTTGCTGGAGGTTTCCCCCTCGAAGAGGCAAGTGAACATTGCTCTATTTTCAATAAATGAATCATTTTGGTGTGTTATTATCTACATTCTATTGTTTTGTTGGTAGTTTTTGTTATATTCATGTTTATTCTTAATATCACATAACCAGATGCATAACAATTATGCTCGTAACTCATCTCTAAATTAAGAGTTACAATCTATTGAAGTTTTCGAGCTTCCAGTGGACAATTACACCTCATTTTCATGTGGCATATATGTGGCTCTCTATCACTCGTTCCATCCGATGTGGCACTAACTTAGAATTTGACATGGTGCCTGCCACTAGTCTAGCAGGCCCTTAAGATCAATGGTTCTGAGCACTTGCCCTATCTTCGTTTTCATCAAGGTTCTCTTCCTTAGGAGTAGTGAACAACCCCAACCATCAAGTTTTGAGGATGAACCTTCTTACAAATATATTCCCATATCTGATGGCTCTCGGACCTTGACATATGATGGATTTGATCTCGTCAGTTCATTTAACTTGCATGATGTTTAACACACCCAAAATATTTTCTAGGGTGAACATATGGGACCTATTACAATTCTACGATTGAAATTTCATCTCTTCTAATCACCGATCAACAACTATCACTTGACCCTCTTTGTTGTTGGCACATCCTCTTGTCCTCACTCCAGACCTTTGTCTACCATCTATCGATGAATGACTAGGATCTATCAGCCTATAGATCAAATGACCGTTGTTTAAGGTGAAGACCTAAAGGCCTAGAAACCCAATATGGCCACTATCATCCCATCGAACCATAAGTTGTTGACACATGTTATCCCTTGAGAGATGCTAGATGCCAAGTTGGCATCCTTGTTAGCATGACGTCACTCATATTTGGGCCTCACATAAGTGGGACCCACAATAATCTACGATTGAGATTAAATATATCCGTTACACCGATTGAAAAATATCATTATTTCTCAAGCCTTCCTCGTTGTTGACACTTTATCATCATTATCATATCTCCTTGTTCCAACCATTGGTCACTTTAATGACTTGACTTTTTTATGAATGGTATTGACTTACCCATCGCACCAATCTATGGTTGATGATGAATTTAATACTTTTTCATTGTTGGAACCTCTCTCTCTACTTCATACTCGAATATTCCGATGACCATGCCCTTCGACTTATGGTTAATATTTGTTCATCATATTGTATAGACGACTGAGAATTTCCCCAACTCAACATAGGGTTTTCTACTGGGTAATGGTGCGAAATTGGGACTTAGCCAATTTTATGGATTCGTTAAGAGTTTTACTAGGTATTCAAGATTTCTATAACTACTATGAGACCACGAAGGATTTATAACTTCATCAAAGTGAATTTATTGAATATATTGCAAGCTTTCCACCTAAGTACTTGATGATCCCTCAACTTGAACCCATTTTCATCCACAAAAGGGTTCTTCTGGGATCAAGGTATTCCAGATCACCCTCCAAATGATGAATTTGTCCATATATTGCAAACCTTACTCTTAAGACTACAAGACTCTCCAAACCACACGTTATCCACACAATGAACACTCATTTTCATGAGTTATCAACTTGATAGAGAAAATAAAAAATCACAGTCCATTTCACTAAGGAATTCAACCATTCTATACATGTTTTTCACATTTAATAATCAAACCATAAACAACATTTTTACAATATTAGACATCAATCCAAGTTAAACACTTATCTATTCAGTGAAGGTGGACACCAACCAAATAACTGGGAGAGGAATCGTTTCCTCCAAATCTTAGGCTATGCTGTAGAGTGCCTTCCTACAACATGCTACCCTCATGCTAAGCCATGATATCATAAGGGGAATGGTTTTAGCTGGTTCACAAACTTAGAAAGATCTAGGTAAGTTAATCTCCTTCCTCCTGTGACAACAAAAAAATTCCCCCCCTTCACATTGAACTCGGGGCTTCAATAGGTTTATCATGTACCTTCCCAACTAGATTTCCTTTGCACAAGGGAGCCCCTCCCCTACTATGCATTCCCTCGATGACCTCCCCTTACCAGTGCCAATTTCTTTCCTCTCTGCATTATGTTCTTTGTCTCCTGCACATGTTCACGTCAATCGGTCTCTCCCTGATACCACTTTTGGTGACCAACTATTCTATCTCTCATATCCCTCTTCTTGATTGTCTAATGGCATTTTTCCACCTTTGGCCTCTTCTTCCACCAATCCCTTGGGATTCTCATGGATTCTTCTAGATACGACCTAATTTTGGGGGTTTGAATTCCTGAAGGGGAAAATCTGTGGGTACCTATCATCATGTTATTCAGTTGACCCCTCATCTCTTCAAGAGATCAGGACTATCAACAATATTAACTACCTCAACCACCAATCATGTTCCTTCATTAATAGTTCATGTGGTCTCTTGGAGGTTCAAGTACGTGAGTAGGTGGTGTATTCAGTTTGCAGGTGCAGGATGAATTGTTAAGCAAGCTTCCTATTTTCTTCATTGAATATTCTCCACTCCACCCCATTGATCAACCTCATCCATATTGCTTCATCAGTTCCCACTTGTAACATCATGGCCAATACTCTCAAGATTTTTCCCTCTTAGTCAATTTTCTGGTGTTTTTCATTAATCAATACATAATTACAAGCTTCATAATCACATTATATGAAGTCTTAGCATAATTACAATTATGGGGGAAAACAAGGTGTTACAGGTACCCCAGTGGGCTGGCGGACCAGATCGATGTTGGATCACGAGAGTGTATGTAAACTTTGAGCACAATGAATAATGGTTCAGTGGACCCAATCAATGTCAGATTGTGTAATATCCCAAGGCCGAGTCCTAGTTGTAATCATGAATTGTAACATGTTTTGTAGGTTGGTGAGACAAGTGTTATAAGCTAGGAGGCTTATGTGCTTATTAGGCAGGAGAGATTATATGTTAAAGGCCAAGAGCCTATTTTGTACATGTAAATATTCATATTATTAATATAAACAACATCATTGTGTGTAGATCAACCATGAAGAAAGAGTATGGGGGAATAATCTCCACTAGGTTGGGAAAGGGAGGAGACTAAGATATTGAGGAAAAGGGGCTAAGCTTAAGAGCTTAATAGAATAATATATTATTATTCTAAAATATCTAAAGAGGATATTAATTTATCTTAAGTTCCTTTAGGGAGATGAACGAGTTCCAAGTGGGGGGAACATGCTCCTGGAGAGCCAAGTTTCATCCAAAACACATGCATATTTAGGGGGGATGTTCTCACCATTCTCACCATTATGAGGATTATGACAATTTTCACCATGGGGACCTTGCTGACCATCTGTTGGGGGGATTCACTCATGCACTGAGAAAGCACGTAGTTAGTCATTTCCGCCATTGTTGGACTGTAACCATCCTGAACCTATGCATCAAGCCAAATTGATACCCTTGATGCACCTGTACCCTAGGGATTACCTACGTATTGTCTTGTCAATACCATTCCCCACGTCTAGTTTCTATTTCTTCCATCACCATGCCCATCTATTGAGGAGCGAGAGTGAAGAAGTAGGTTGTCAGGGATATGAGAAACTCTCTCCATGTGAGAGAGTGTGCCAAAGAAGTGAGTTCTCTTGGAGGGTGTCCAGTAGTAGCTAAAAATCTCTGATAATTCCTAATCCATCTTGTTGTTGAAGCCCTGAAAAGGGAGGTGTAGCAGCCGATGGACTATGTGACAATGAAGGTGTACACTCCCAGGGTGGGACATGCATGTGGGGAATTAGAGTCTGGGAGTTGTGGAAGTAAGTGGCTCCTTGGAGGAAATCATTCTTGTTGTATTGTGCAACTTCCTATTGTCCCTGCCTAGCCTAGGAATCCTTTGTCCGATGGAGTTTAGTATCAGCTCGGGGGTGACCCACTGTTGAGAGTGATGAGCAACGTGGTCTATGGATGGGAGGTTCATGGAAGGTCTGCGCGCAATTGGTGTACTTAAATTAAAAGATAAGTACCCATTTCTTTGTTCATTTACATGCTGTGTATTTTCACATGCTATATTGATGAGTATTGCCTGTATATGTTATTATATTTATGGGTTTTTCCAATGATTACTGCATGTATACTTTTACTGTTATTTACACCTTAATCTGTGTATTAGAAGAATATGTTTTCTGTTTAGGTTTATATTTATATGCAGATGGTAATTGTTATTTCTATGAGATAGCATGGTCGGCCTATTAGTGGTCGGGGATGTTACAAAAATGGTATCAGAGTAAGAGATGTTTATGGAGTGATGTTGCCCGACCAGTTGGGGACTGGGGATGTTACAAATTGGTATCAGAGAAATATATGTTTACATGGTGATGTTTCCCGGCTAGTTGGGGGATGGGGACGTTACAAATTGGTATCATAGCCATGGTTTCAACACTGAGCCTGGATGGGTCGGATAGGTGGTTAGTGAAGAAAATGTTTTAGAGTGAATTATTATTGAGAGGGACAAAATTCAAATTTCATAGCGATCCTTAGTGCCAGGAAGGCACTATGTGAACACTTGGTCTGTGTTCAAAAGCTCAAGAAGTATAGTGGTTTAAGAAAACCTATAGAGGAAGGATACCATCAAAACCGTGGTATTAGGCCACAAAGTTTATAATTTGGACCGTAGGATATGTTCGGGAGAAGGAGGATCCCTCACAACCGTCAGATCTCGAAAAAAGAGTATGGTGGTTAAGAAATGAAGTCCTTCGGGACTTCACTGCTCTGACTATTTGAAGTTACTTGTCAGAGAGAAAAATTGTCGAAGCTCCGAAGTCCTGAAGTGGATCTACACTGTATATCCGGGGAAAATTGCTTGACCATTGGATCAACCAAAGACATATCAAAGTCATTAGATCGAGTCAAGAGTAAGAGGTAAGGTACAATGGTGAAGAACATATCTCAACTATCAGATCTGCGTCCAAGTGATTGTGAGCGGCGAATCTCACATCAATTTGGAAGTTCGACACTTTGAGAGAAATGGAGTGTGCTAGAGTGAAAACTCCCGAAGTCCTGAAGTCCAGAGTTGATCCAGACCATTNATGGTGGTTAAGAAATGAAGTCCTTCGGGACTTCACTGCTCTGACTATTTGAAGTTACTTGTCAGAGAGAAAAATTGTCGAAGCTCCGAAGTCCTGAAGTGGATCTACACTGTATATCCGGGGAAAATTGCTTGACCATTGGATCAACCAAAGACATATCAGAGTCATTAGATCGAGTCAAGAGTAAGAGGTAAGGTACAATGGTGAAGAACATATCTCAACTATCAGATCTGCGTGCAAGTGATTGTGAGCGGCGAATCTCACATCAATTTGGAAGTTCGACACTTTGAGAGAAATGGAGTGTGCTAGAGTGAAAACTCCCGAAGTCCTGAAGTCCAGAGTTGATCCAGACCATTCATTAAAGGAGGAACATGTCAGAAGATCAACGTATTTGGGAGTTCGATGTTCGGGAGAAACAAAGTGTGCTAAGGAGAAAACTCTCGAAGTCTCGAAGTCCGTAGTTAATCCGGACCATTTGTCAAAATAAACACGTGTCGACAGATCAACGTATTCGGGAGTTCGACGTTCGATTAAAACAAAGTGTGCTAGAGTGAAAACTCCTAAAGTATCGAAGTCTAGAGTTAATCCAAACCGTTCATCAAGAGGGACATGTGTCGACAGATCAGATTGTTCGGGAATTCGACATTCAGGAGAAACAAGGTGTAAATAGAGAGAAAAATCTTGAAGTCCCGAATTTCAAAGTTAATCTAGACCGTTCATCGAAAGAAACGCGTGTCAGAAGATCAACTTGTTTGGGAGTTCGAGAGAATTAGAGTGTGCTAGTGTGGAATCTCCCAAAGCCCTGAAGCTCGAAGTCCTAAAGCCGAAGATTTTAAGTGGTGTGGCATGATGACATCACGTATGGTGATGTGGACCTTTCCTAGACAGCCATATGCCACACCTGTAATTATTGATAGATCTACTATGTGGACCTCGAAAGGTAAAGAAGTTCAAGAGTTCAAAGTTCGAGAAATTTGAGGAATGCAAGTGTAAAATCTCCCGAAGCTTGAAGTCCCGAAGTGACATGGTTTGCTGACATCACCTAGGATGACGTGGAAACATGGGATGTGTGCCACGTGTTAGTGAATTAAGAGCCTTTGGAAGTTTGAAATGCCAGTTAGAACGTGACATGTGTCACCCATCTGATTGGGCCACATGTTCTCTTCTATTATTCCACCACTTGGCATTCTTCTTGAGCATGGATGGTGGGGTCCTGAGGGATACATAAAGAAGTTAAAACCTTGGAAAAGTATTTAACTAGATCAAGTCCACAATAACTCAGTCACAATGGATGCATGGCTCCATATCTTTCATTCCAAAGACTTGACACTCCAGAGGAACTTGGTCAACAAGTTTTTAAGTATGAAAGACTCCCGAAGTCTTGAAGGTAGGAGTATATATCCACCATTGGTCACACTGGACGTGTGGCACCAAATCTTGTAGTTTGGAGACTGGGCACTCCGGAGGAATTATGTTCAAGTGTAAAGACTCCCAAAGGCCCGAAGGCCAGATTCAACCTCGATCGTTGATCACGAAGGACACACAACAACAGATTCCATAGTTCGGAGACTTGGTACTCTGAAGGTATTGTGTTGCAGTTTCTTGAGTCAATAACTCATGGAGTCTGGGAGTTAATCTCGACCGTTAATCGGGAGAGGGTCTGTGGCAACATATGCAAAAATCCAATAATTCGACACTCCAGAATAAAGGAGAGTATGGAAAATTCGGAACTCCCGAAGTCGGAGTCCCGGAGTTGATCATGGTTGTTGGTTAACAAGAAGGTGTAGACTGTTGATGTGTTGTTTTTGAATTCTTCGATCCGACACTCCGATGGATCTATACAACGGTACTTCAAAAAATCACGAAGCTAGAGATCCATAGTAAATATTAGCCGCCAGTTGCTGAGGAGCCATGGACCGTAGATCCACCCCACTCCACGTGTTCGCCAGTTCGACATTCAAAATAAATGAGAGAAGAAGGTGTGAAAGCCTCCAAAGCCATAAGTTTTGAAGTGTCAAATTTTCAGATAAGAGCCGATTAGCTTAGCGCTTGGTCACAACTTGTAGTCACATGATTTTTGGACTGAATAAAAGGGGGCTAGTGCCTGAATTGTTGTTTTAAGAACATAAAAAGGATTAAAGAAGGAATCATGAGGATTATTGATTGAGAAGATCACATCGAAAGAAGTAATAAAAGTCTGTGCAGAGGAGGCACAAATAGAATTAATGAAAACCATGTAAGCTCTACCAGGTGTGCATAGAGCCAGTTCAAGGAGTACATAGAGTACCAGGAGTGTGCAAGTGTCCTTTGAGGGAGCAAAGTACTAAGACCCTTTGAAAGTCATAGCAAGTTCAAATCTCAGGAGAGATAGCACAAGTGTGCATATATGAACTTGCTTCAAGTTCAGGAGATTAAGAGGAATAACATTTTCTCATAACCGCAGTCGAGATCCAAGCAATCAGGCTCACAGACGAATCAAAGGCTGCAACCTTTGAATATTTTCAAAATTCCTTCATCGGAAGGAAGTAACAAAGATCAATGTAGATTTTAACCTTGTACAATATTTACTGCAAACATATTTTCAGTAAAAGAACAAAAATGATATAATGGAAAATAAAAGCATTACACAGATATTTTTCCCTTGGAAACCCAAACCGGGAAAACCAACATATTCTATATTCATTCATCATGTTACATTTTTTACAATATAATATACATATAGGAGCCATCCACATCCAAAACCCTAACCCAATGATCTAGATTAGTCAACAACCCTAATTTCGTAATTGGAAATAGAAAACCATTGGGAAAGAAACCATGTGCCGAAAAACCACCTAAATATGTGATGCGTTTCCCAAGGTAGGAAATTTTTTCTGAGGGTTGCTTCCCCCGAACCCCCACATGGG
>JASDQU010750490.1:17229-27481 GCA_032191745.1 Picea mariana
TGGGGGCACAAATTTATAGGCTATGGATCAGAGGGAGGTTATTGGTATTATACAAAAGACTTTTCTTGTAGAGAGGGAGTTTTAGCTTTTTGGGATACTCTAAAGAGGGAGTGCTATCTTTTTAGGTTACTCCAAAAGTGTTTCCACTTATCTAGGAGAGCACTGGGTCTCCTAGTCCTTTGGTGATACTTAATGAACATAGGTATGGTTTAAGTTGAGTGGATTCTTGACCTTAGATAGAGTGTTAGCATAACACACTTACCTAGGAGGTTGTTATCCTATGTGGCATGATGATTAACTCACTGGGTCGATAGAATGTGGGAATCAATTGCTCAATTAACTGTAGTACCTACCTAAGAGGATGAATACTAGGCACATGGAGGAGGGTACTTATCCCTAAGATCATGGGACCACGTGACATCCACCTTGGAGGTTGGATACTTGATTTAAGTATGCTTGGGTTGAGAAGCATACCTCATGGAGGTTGGTTGTGGATATTGAGACTTATGTTGAGGAGAAATATTTGAGCAAGTAGCTACTTTGGCAAACATGTTGAGGAGCCCTAGTCACAAGAGGACACATGGAACACAACTAGAGGAGAAGAACCTTTAATGAAGACACTTGGAGAATGAACCACAATGTAAGAGGGAGCATTGGCTAATGGCTTGTTGGGTAATTCACCATCTCATAGGATGGGTGCAAGTACCAAGGGGCATTGTGCTTAGAGGGTGCACTACCTTGGAGGTTGGGTAAAATCCTAGTGTGACACTTGTTATCCTTTTATTATAGAGCAGTCCATGTTGGGTTACCCTTTTGACTTAGGTCTATGGTTACTAATGTGGATCTAGTCTAGTTTTATGTTTGATTGCCTCACCTATTCTATATAAAGGGAGGAGAGAGATGTTGTCATTACTTACTATTGATGTACTCATTATTATATCTTTCTAATTTCCTTGGAGAAGTCTTATCAAGAGAAACACCTATAATTGTTTTTATGTATACTCTATAGGCAACATGGAGATGAATTCTAGCATTAGGGATGCGCTTGGGTATTAACACTTGTGTGATGCAAGAGAAGAAAACCCAGGGTTTGTGTGATGTAAACCCCAGAGAAAGAACATGGAGTGATAGAGGAGTATAGGAGTCTTATAGCTTGGTGTGATGCTTAACTTGAATAAGACTTGGAGCCTATGCTGATATACTCTTGATATTATATTGTATTATTTTCTAGATATGTTGGTGCTCATGTGATGTAAAAGAATATGACCTAGGGTTTATGGGATGAAAACCCTAGGATGGACGAGAAGCTTGGAAGGATAAATTTAGGGTTTGTTTTGGATCATTTGTACTTATGGGATGTAATAAGGMATAGGGTTTGARTAATGTAAAATCTATAGTAATACATGAGGGCTAGATGAGTCAAGAAGACCTAGAGCTTGTGTGAAGCAAGCTTGGAGAATCTCTTAGAAGACTATGTGATGCAAGTGGGAGATCAAAGATGGAATTTTTGGTGTTGATGATAGCTTTTTGTTGAGATTTTGGAGTGGCTAAGTGTAGCTTAATGTGTTTCCTTTCTAGGATATGATTACTAATTAATAGTTGTTGTTGATGATGGATGCCCTATCTAGGGTTTAGATACAATTGGAGTGTCCTATATTGTGATAAGCAGATAAGACATGTTGTACTAGCGTGTGATGAACTAATGGTATACACTTTTATTTTCATTATGTTGTAATATGAAGTATACCTTTTCTATCCAACTATTATGCATTACAGATTTGAAAATTAGACTTATGTTTCGATGTTTGATGAGTAGTTTCGAGAATGTTTGTTACACTTATTTATCAAACAATTAGGAGATTTGTCAAGCGATTTAACAAGCTAAGAAGGAATTAAAGGGGTATATTTAGGGTTTTAATAAATCTATTGTTGTAAAGTATTTTCTAGATTAGATTTGTGAAGGAGTTTGAGCCATCATGAATGAAAATATTCTCCCTTTGAAGTGCATTGTTTCGGTGTTTGTTTTCTTGGGATACCCAGTGATTTTGGTTGAATAGAAGTGAAATATATGTTGTTGTAATTAATATTTCATATTCAACCACAAGGCTAAAAGTTCATAAGAAATAGATTCAAGGAACCTCAAGTATTGAGGTGAATGTTTTTAATTTATCTTCAGCACAAATTATCAAAATTTTCACACATAGAAGGTCGAGGCTAGAAGGAAACATTGTTGGATTGATAACAATAGACCTATCACTTAAGAATTGTCATGATTATTAAGAAGACAATCCGTGGCCTCTATAATTAATATTTTTATCACCTTAAAAAATGGAACAAAACTAATCACTTTAAGCATGGAAAGGATGAATGGCCATTCTACTCCATCATAGGTTTTTTCAAAATCTATCTTAATGAATAGGGCCTCTAGGTTTTAAGTTTTGTYCCATTACATATCTTCCCAAAGGACAAACATATTATCCAAAATGTTTCTACCTTTAATAAAACTTGTTCCTTCTAGTTTGATGATTTCAACATGATATATCTTAGTTACAGGGCTAGTGCTTTGGCTAAAATTTTGAGAGATAAATTCAGTAAATTTATGACTTACCAACTTGTGATTAGTTCTAGGCCTCTTGGATTTGGAATTAAATTGATAAACCCATTGTTGATGTGTTTTTAAGTGTATGAGCATTCATATATTATTTATACACTTTGAGTAATCCTGATTCCACAAAGTTCGATGTTGCTTTATAGAACTCATGTGGATATTCATCTTGTCTAGGTGATTATTGCCAACCATATCCATAAGTTTCTATGCTAAATTCATCCAATGCCATATTTTTCTCACTTGCTCAATGTTGTTATTGTATTATTTTTTCAAAGGACTACATCAATATAGGCTTGCATGGATTCCTTGTGATAAAATGACTGACAAGCTTTTTTTATGTCTTTACTTGGTTGGTTATTCTGGTTTTTGTTGTTTTAAGGCCCTTAATATATTCCACTACTTCTTTGGAAGTAAATAATTTGAAAAAGGCATTATTTAGCATGTCTCCTATTTTAATCCAATGCATTTAGGATGTAATTTGGGCTCCCCTTCCTTTATATGTCTCTTCTAGCTTAAGTAAGTTCCTCAACTTGGTATCCTTAGCTTGAAGTTTCTCATTAAAATGGATAAATTGTAACATCCTTGATACTTTCTCTAGCTCCTCTAACATTTCTTTGTGTTTCCTTAATTTCACTGTTGCTAGTTTTCTCTAGTAACCCCTTAAAAAGGAAATTACCCTTCTTGTGGTATGATCTCACTAGAGAATCCATCCTTTCTTCTCTCAAATATGTGGGATCAAGTTCCAAATGATTGTTATAGCTTCGATGTGTGACTTTTTAGGTGGAAATTTTTTAGTATGAATCATGTATTTTCATCCTAGGCTTGTGGGGGCGCCATGTGATGGAAAAAACAATTAGTTAGTGATAAGATGGGGTGAATTTTCCCAACACTTGAACCAATATTCTACCTTCATACTCAAAAGAAAAGAAGTTTTTCTTAGATAACATAATCATGTTGAGTGTTTTCAAGACATATGTATTTCCCTTTTGAAAATTTGATGATGTGAACCATATTTTGAGAGACTATTTGTGGAGAAACTTATTCGGGTAATAACGGTCAAGTTTGGCCTTGAAGCTATTCCAATTTTTTTTTCCCTCGAGGAAATATGAGTAGGTGGAAGGCACTTATGTTGAATAAATTATTGTCATTGATGTAAAAGGTGAATATTCAAATATAAATATTCAAAGGAAATGTGACCTTAAGAAATAGAAAGTGGAAGTGGATTATAAATGAAGTTACGTGAAAGCATATTAAATACAAAGTTACGTGAAAGTGGATTAAACATGAAATTAAGTGAAAGTGGAGTAAAATTGCACATGTTATTTGCCCATGGTTTTAAAACCCATGGTGGTATTTTTCCCACAGTATGTTGAAAAGTAAATTAAAAAAGGGAAATTAATTATTTGTTTAATGAAAGTTGTGTCTTTTCAAATGTACATGAATTTTCATGTAGAGTTAATGGTAAAGTATAAAAATATTGAATATTATTTAAAAAGGAGAGGGTGACGAAGTATGCATGATGATCCAACCAATAGATCTTCCGAAAGCAGAAGGAGCGAGTGCTAAGCGGATCTGATGAAAGCATAAAGAGTGAGTGTCGAGCTGATCTGGATAAAGTAGACGGAGTGAGCGTCAAGCAAATTTGGATAAAGAAGAAGTAGCAAGTGCAGAGCAGATATGGAAAACAAATAAGTAACAAGCACATATCAGATTTGGTGAAGATAGATGCACCAAGCATACCATTGAAAGAAATCCATATAAATAACTTGTAAAATTGTAAGTAGGTTGGTGCCTACAAATCACAATAGGGATTGGTGTCTCCAGTAGGTCGGTGCCTACAAACAATAGTGAGGATTGGTGTCTCAAGTAGGTTGGTGCCTACAAATTTATAAAAATAAGTTTTTGTGGTTTTCTCCTGAAAGGATTTTCATGTAAAATATTGTGTCTTTTAGTTGTTAAATTTATGTGATTGCTTCACTATGGCTTATGAATGTTAAAAAAGAAAAAGATAAACTTATACAGATTCACCCCCCCTCTAAGTATAAGTGTGTGCTCAACAATTGGTATCAGAGTGGTTTCCTTTGGAAATAGTATAACCAATGGAAGGTAGATCTCAGGAGCACACATGGCCGACCAAGAAGGTTTATCTACAAATAGAGCTTCATTGTTTGACATAACAAACCATGCCTTCTAAAGTATAAGGATGCAAACATATATAATGGCCCTTGGTTTTGATATTTGGAAATCGGCTGTGACTGGTTATATAGCCCCAACAAATCCACCAACACATACGGTCGGGAAAAAGGATAGTGAAAATGATGCAAAAACCATGAACACCATCTTGTGCGGTTTGTTAGAATTAGAGTTTGTCAAATAAATTCATTTCAAATTAGCGAAAGAAATTTGGGACAAACTTAAAAACATCCATGAAGGAAATGACAAGGTCAAGAAGGATAAGCTCCAAGCTCATAGAAGACAGTTCACGAGTCTGAAGATGAAATATTAAGAAAATGTTGCAGCCTATCTCCTCCGCATGGACAAGATTGTCAACACCATTAGAGGACTTGGTGAAACAATTGAATAACCAATGATTGTGCAAAAGGTGTTTAGGTCACTCCCCTTAAGATTTGATGCAAAAGTTTATGCCATTGAGGAAATAAAGGAGATTGACAAACTAACAATGGATGAATTGCATGGGATCCTAACTATATATGAATTAAGGACTGAAAAGGAAAAACCATCAAAGAAATAAGCGGCTTTCAAAACCTCAAATAAGATGAAGAAAAAAAAACACAAATCAAGCAATTGTTCTAGCTGTGAATCAGACATAGAGTAAACAAATTTTGTGAGAAAACTCAAAAAGGGATCTGGAAAATACAAAGGAAAGTTTCCCTTTAAATGCTTTAATTGTGGAAACGTAGGACATTTTGCTGCTAAGTGTCCATATGCGAAAAATGAAAGTAGTGATAATGAAGAAGACTATAACGTAAAGACAAAACATCATTGTTGGGATCTGTTTTGTCATAATTCTCCACCCAATATATTTGTTATTCTTAAACCATTTCCCGCATTTCATTGATGATACACGTCCAATTACACCATAAACCTTCATTATTTACAATTATACATCCTTGTGGTTAATACATCTAGTTCTAATGTTTTTAGTGATTAAATAATATTTTTACAAAGGTTTTACTAATGCTAGCTTATGAAGAATGATTCTTGTACCATCACTATAGTTCCGGTACCCGACATTGTACATTTTCCTATTGGTGCATATCCAGGAGAAAATCGAGAACATGGGATTTGTCTGCAGTGATGTCGACATGCTCTCATGTGAGTCTAAAATTGCACAGGTCGCATGTGTGGACATCCATCTCAGAAACAACAGTTCATCTTGAAATTAGCAAAAGTTCCAGACAATCAACTTCCACCTTGATTTTCATGCATATGAGGTCGAATACGAAGAATCCAGAACATGGGTTTTGTTACCAGCATAGAAAATTGAGTAATAGCAAGCGATTTTCCAAAATCAAGAATGGTTTGAGAGGTATGCTCGGTTCTTCAACGTCAATATTCCCAAATTGCAAGTTGCACCCAGGTTTGGAAGAAACGAAATACAATGCCTAGATTTTATGGGTTTTGAGAACCTCAATATGGTTTAAACGTCAAAGAGTTTGGCTGATGGTATACTTCCATGAATTGAGTACTAAATATTCTAAATGAATTTTGAAGAGGATGAGTCCAAGACTATTCGTTTTTCATAACTCTTCCAACAAGATTATTTTTCCATGCAAAATATACAGTCAACCATCAGTTTCTCTCTTGTGTGTAGGTYGTTTCTCTTTGTACACATAATAGTATCAAGATCRAAGGAGACACTATTCAAATGGTGTTCTAGTTACCAGACCGATCAAAATTACTATGAGAATCTTCGGTTGGTTGCAATTTGCTCTTTGTTTGTATAGCTTATCCAAGAATGCAAGGCATGATTTGTCCATCTCATCCATTGGAATAAGGGATTGACACACAAATATGTTGGGGCACAATGTAATATAAATTTAATGTTATTGCTAAGGAGCATCATCATCTAAATATAACTTTTGTTGTTGTACTATAGAAGAGTTGAGGCTTGATGTTTTTTAATAAATGAAGAATTGATTGCTGCTGTAATTATGTGCATAATCCTTTGCATTGATCACTCTAGTCTGAGTTAACCTCTCCAGGAGAATTGTCCAGGTCGGGTAGGGCCCCTCGATTCGAGCAACGTCCTAGCCTTTTATTTCTTAGTTTTTATTTTTGTTTTATTTCAGTTTGTGTGCATTTAATTCCAGTTTTTCATTATTGTGAAACATTGGTTTGATTATGTTAATTAAATCTGAATATTGGTCTTGAATCAGGACACTTGCACTCACTTGCAATTCACCTTATTTTCTACCATTTCCTCACGCTGCTCCATTTCCACTTCTACATAATTCTAACCACGAATAATTCAATTTCGCCCAACATTATTATCTGCTCTTTTCTTTGCAAAAGAATGACATATTGCTCTTCCATTCAACGTTGCACATTATACATTGTTGATGCACAAAGGTGTTGATCGCTGGTATTGTTTCCTTTCATGTATATTGTAGTTTATCTTTGTTGACGTGCATAGGTCGATATATATATCGTTTCTTGTATAATGTTATATTGTTAATTCTTAATTGTTATAAATATTGTCTCGTATACGTTGTTATATCATTTGTTTCATATATCTTGTTGAATTGTTAAGTATCAATTGTTCATTCATATACATAGAACGAAGCTAAAACCTGCACAAACACATACCTCGCTTTTCTATCATTGGGTGTATCTTTTTTAAGGACTAATATCTAAAGTGTGTTTCCTTTGAAGTCTTTACATTGCATTACTTTAATTTTTTTTCTTGCAGCACATGTGTGGATCCACTACAAGAATATCATTGAAGGTTAAAGACACTAATAAGCTACTCTGCAAAGATGCATGAACACCTTTGTGTGAAATATTGTAACCCTGAGCCTTCATAGCACTTATTTCGTCACATCTGAGTGATATATTCCCAAATTTAATTTCCTGCAACTTTCTTGGTTTGTTTGGATTGTCACTGACATAGGATAGATTAGAGCTTTAGTCCTGTATTTCATGTGCTTGTATCTCTAATTTTATGAACTTCTCGTTTGATAATTTGATGTCAAAAAATTAGCATATAATTTGCTTGACATGTTTTGCATCGTTTCCAGGGAGGTGCTAAAGGTATTATATCATAGGTAGGTTGTTTTGACAAATTCGTTGTTTTATGTGTAAGTTAGCTACAATTGCAACTTGGGGGAGGAGAAGCAGTAAGACGCAAAGGTGCCCGTGCTTCAGAATTTATGAAGGGGTTCTAGCTCGATGCATTCATTTTGGTGAGTTTCTCCGAAGCCTCGTTGTTGTTTCTTTTATGCAAGTATGTTTTATTTTAGTTTGATTCATGAAAATAAGAGAAACTTAACTTGTGTGAACAGATAACTTGGTGACAACATGATCTTAGTAGCATAATGGTGCTTCATGTACATGATTAGTTTACTTGTATTTGCTTTAAGTTTTTTTTTTTCATTTCTTCAAGATTTTTAAAGTTTTTGGGGCTAAGATCCCCTATACAGTAACCCTTGTGCAAGACATGACCTACCAGCTAGAAAAACAAGGATTCTCAAGAGTCCATTGAACAAAAGAGGAAATGCTATTCCAATTGCTTTCTCAAATCCTAGCAACAACTGAGATCTATGCCTCTTAGGAAGAGTAAAACTTGACAACATTCAAGAACATATTGTTAGAATAATAGGTGTGCTCATTTCACTGTAGAAAATATCTCAATATTGTCACTCAACCATTGGAACACATTTCACCCCTGAGCACCTAACCTTGACAGATAGAATAATTCTGGAAGCAAACCCTAGAACCAATAGCGAACCAATGTAGTGTACCTCTCTCCAGAGCTAGCGTACCTAGCAGAAAGTTCAAACCATAACCAAGCATAAAGTCCAATAATAAGCAAAGACCAAGTCAGCACTAAAACATCTACAACTCTCCTCCAATCATGCACACCACTTGTCCTTATGCAGTTGTGAGTGTGTGTGTGACAAATCAACTCTATCACCCTCTTATTTATAGTCCTCCAAGTGACCTAACTGGGATGACTTCTACTTCTGGAGGATAATAATTTAATATAAACTATTATCTTGAGTCAACTTGTCTTCTAAGGTTATTTCCTAACCTTCTAGGGTTTCTCTTGCTTCCTGGAATATTCTAGACTCATCAAAGGTTACACGTAGAGGTTAATACCTCACGTAGCTACCATAATATCAACAGTCCCTCCTATCTAGGGTGGTATTAAAGAAAATGGTATTGAGCAAAAATAGACCATTCAACTAGTAACATCATTATAGACACACATGCTATCTCATGATCAAATCATGAGCACCATCATCACTATCCAACTAGATAGTCTCCATGGAAATCAGAACAATGCAATCCAATAGAACACAATTGTTTCTATTCATAGTGGTATACAACTACTATCCAGTGGTAGACAACCACTCCTAGTAGCACATTGCTACGAACCAGTGACACACAATCACTACCAGTGGATCACATCCACTACGATAACATACAACTATTGTCTAGAGACATAAAGTGTCCACAAAAATCATATCATTTGATATCAACCTGCATCAACAATGTCATGATACAAACTGAGTCATCTGGTCCATTCTTCCACTCACATTTGTGATATATGGAAGAACATGTGCCCTTAGAAGGTTAAACATCATCCATGGGCTATCTGGACTATTCTTCCCAATCATAGAAGAATAATTGTCCCTAATTTATGAACCTGGGCCATTCAACCTAACTGGGCCATTCTTCCAACAAGATTCATAATGTAACCTGGAGAGAATGAGTCTGCCATAGGAAATGACTATCCCTAATTTTTGAACTTGGACCATTCAACCTAACTGGGCCATTCTTCCAGCACTAATCACAGTGCAACATGGAAAGAATGAGTTCGCCCTAGGGAATGACTGTCTTGACCATTTCCTACGGAAATGACTGTCCTGCACCAACCTCCTATATCAGACCATTCTTTGAAACTTGTGTTGACACTTGAATCCATCAGGACTGAAACGACAACCTCATGAGGACATTAGTCCCCCTTTGTTTTTAAAGAGGTGGTCCTCTTTGGCTAAAGATATATCTTCGAATATCTTGGAGTAGGGAGAGTGCTAGATAGCAAACCCCAAATATTTATTGCTTGTATTTAAATGAAAATGGTTCTTCAATAACCCAATACGATCTGTATGTGCAACAAAAGTCTTTTTACAATAAGAAAATATTTAAGGAGGGCTTCAACATCAGAATTAAATTGTGATCAACATTACACACAATCTTCTTAATCATATATAAATACACCAATGTCTTCTTCATGAAAAATAGGAGAGAATAATTTGATCATCTCAAATAATTTTAAAAGAGTACTGCTATCAAGATCAAAAAATAATTTGATAGGTCAACCTCAAATATCTCATACTTAAAACTCAAAGTTACAAGATACAGTCAAGATCAACCCCAAAACAATTCTTTGTGGAG
>JASDQU010750490.1:27501-37665 GCA_032191745.1 Picea mariana
TATCAGAGTGGGTTCCTTTGGAAATAGTATAACCAATGGAAGGTAGATCTTAGGAGCACACATGGCCGACCAAGAAGGTTTATCTACAAATAGAGCTTCATTGTTTGACATAACAAACCATGCCTTCTAAAGTATAATGATGCGAACATATATAATGTCCCTTGGTTTTGATATTTGGAAATCGGTTGTGACTGGTTATATAGCCCCAACAACTCCACCAACACATACGGTCGGGAAAAAGGATAGTGAAAATGATGCAAAAACCATGAACACCATCTTGTGCGGTTTATCAGAATTAGAGTTTGTCAAATAAATTCATTTCAAATTAGCAAAAGAAATTTGGGACAAAATTAAAAACATCCATGAAGAAAATGACAAGGTCAAGAAGGATAAGCTCCAAACTCATAGATGACAGTTCACAAGTCTGAAGATGAAATATTAAGAAAATGTTGCAGCCTATCTCCTCCGCATGGACAAGATTGTCAACACCATTAGAGGACTTGGTGAAACAATTGAATAACCAATGATTGTGCAAAGGGTGTTTAGGTCACTCCCCTTAAGAATTGATGCAAAAGTTTCTGCCATTGAGGAAATAAGGGAGATTGACAAACTAACAATGGATGAATTGCATGGGATCATAACTACATATGAATTGTGGACTGAAAAGGAAAAACCATCAAAGAAATAAGCGGCTTTCAAAACCTCAAATAAGATGAAGAAAAAAAAACACAAATCAAGTAATTGTTCTAGTTGTGAATTAGACATAGAGGAAACAAATTTTGTGAGAAAATTCAAAAAGGGATCTGGAAAATACAAAGGAAAGTTTCCCTTTAAATGCTTTAATTGTGGAAACGTAGGACATTTTGCTGCTAAGTGTCCATATGTGAAAAATGAAAGTAGTGATAATGAAGAAGACTATAACGTAAAGACAAAACATCATTGTTGGGCTCCATTTTGTCATAATTCTCCACCCAATATATTTGTTATTCTTAAACCATTTCCCACATTTCATTGATGATACACATCCAATTACACCATAAACATTCATTATTCACAATTATACATCCTTGTGGTTAATACATCTAGTTCTAATGTTTTTAGTGATTAAATAATATTTTTACAAAGGTTTTACTAATGCCAGTTTATGGAGAATGATTCTTGTACGATCACTACAGTTCCGGTACTCGACATTGTACATTTTCCTATTGGTGCATCTCCAGGAGAAAATCGAGAACATGGGATTTTTCTGCAGTGATGTCGACATGCTCTCATGTGAGTCTGAAATTGCCCAGGTCGCATGTGTGGACATCCATCTCAGAAACAACAGTTCATCTTGAAATTAGCAAAAGTTCCAGACAATCAACTTCCACCTCGATTTTCGTGCATATGAGGTCGAATCTGAAGAATCCAGAACATGGGTTTTGTTACCAGCATAGAAAATTGAGTAATAGTGAGCGATTTTCCAAAATCAAGAATGGTTTGAGAGGTATGCTTGGTTATTCAATGTCAATATTCCCAAATTGCAAGTTGCACCCAGGTTTGGAAGAAACGAAATACAATGCCTAGATTTTATGGGTTTTGACAAACTCAATATGGTTTAAACGTCAAAGAGTTTGGTTGATGGTATACTTCCACGAATTGAGTACTAAATATTCTACTTGGATTTTGAAGAGGATGAGTCCAAGAGTATTCATTTTTCATAACTCTTCCAACAAGATTATTTTTCCATGCAAAATATACAGTCAACCATCAGTTTCTCTCTTGTGTGTAGGTYGTTTCTCTTTGTACACATAATAGTATCAAGATCRAAGGAGACACTATTCAAATGGTGTTCTAGTTACCAGACCGATCAAAATTACTATGAGAATCTTCGGTTGGTTGCAATTTACTCTTTGTTTGTATAACTTATCCAAGAATGCAAGGCATGATTCGTCCATCTCATCCATCGGAATAAGGGATCGACGCACCCAAGAAATATGTTGGGGCACAATGTAATATAAATTTAATGTTATTGCTAAGGAGCATCATCATCTAAATATAACTTTTGTTGTTGTACTTTAAAAGAGTTGAGGCTTGATGTTTTTTAATAAATGAAGAATTGATTGCTGCTGTAATTCTGTGCATAATCCTTTGCATTGATCACTCTAGTCTGAGTTAACCTCTCTAGGAGAATTGTCCAGGTCGGGTAGGGCCCCTCGATTCGGGTAACGTTCTAGCCTTTTATTTCTTAGTTTATATTTTTGTTTTATTTTAGTTTGTGTGCATTTAATTCCAGTTTTTCATTATTGTGAACGTTGGTTTGATTATGTTAATTAAATCTGAATATTGGTCTTGAATCAGGACACCTGCACTCACTTGCAATTCACCTTATTTTCTACCATTTCCTCACGCTGCTCCATTTCCACTTCTACATAATTCTAACCACGAATAATTCAATTTCGCCCAACATATTTATCTGCTCTTTTCTTTACAAAAGAATGACATATTGCTCTTCCATTCAGCGCTGCACATTATACATTGTTGATGCACAAAGGTGTTGATCGCTGGTATTGTTTCCTTTCATGTATATTGTAGTTTATCTTTGTTGTAATGCATAGGTCAATATATATATCGTTTCCTGTATAATGTTATATTGTTAATTCTTAATTGTTATAAATATTATCTCGTATACGTTGTTATATCATTTGTTTCATATATCTTGTTGAATTGTTAAGTATCAATTGTTCATTCATATACATAGAACGAAGCTAAAACCCGCACAAACACATACCTCGCTTTTCTATCATTGGGTGTATCTTTGTTAAGGACTAATATCTAAAGTGTGTTTCCTTTGAAGTCTTTACATTGCATTACTTTAATTTTTTTTCTTGCAGCACATGTGTGGATCCACTACAAGAATATCATTGAAGGTTAAAGACACTAATAAGCTACTTCTGCAAAGTTGCACGAACACCTTTGTGTGAAATATTATAACCCTGAGCCTTCATAGCACTTATTTCCTCACATCTGAGTGATATATTCCCAAATTTAATTTCCTGCAACTTTCTTGGTTTGTTTGGATTGTCACTGACATAGGATAGATTAGACCTTTAGTCCTGCATTTCATGTTATTGTATCTCTAATTTTATGAACTTCTCGTTCGATAATTTAATGTCAAAAAATTAGCATATAATTTGCTTGACATGTTTTGCGTCGTTTCCAGGGAGGTGCTATAGGTATTATATCATAGGTAGGTTGTTTTGACAAATTCGTTGTTTTATGTGTAAGTTAGCTACAATAAGGAAGAGCATCTAACATTGTGTGTAAGGACAAGTGATATAACATCTACAATTTATGTGTTTTATGTGTAAGTTAGATACAAATTGAGTCATCTGGTCCATTCTTCCACTCACATTTGTGATATATAGAAGAGCATGTTCCCTTAGAAGGTTAAACATCATCCATGGGTTATCTGGACTATTCTTCCCAATCATAGAAGAATAATTGTCCTTGATTTATGAACCTGGACCATTCAACCTAACTGGGCCATTCTTCCGACAAGATTCATAATGTAACTTGGAGAGAATGAGTCTGCCATAGGAAATGACTATCCCTAATTTTTGAACCTGGACCATTCAACCTAACTGGGCCATTCTTCCGACACTAATCACAGTGCAACATGGGAAGAATGAGTCCACCCTAGGGAATGACCATCTTGACCATTTCCTATGGAAATGACTGTCCTGCACCAACCTCCTATATCAGACCATTCTTTGAAACTTGTGTTGACACTTGAATCCGTCAGGACCGAAACGACTACCTCATGAGGACATTAGTCCCCCTTTGTTTTTAAAGAGGTGGTTCTCCTCTTTGGCTAAAGATATATCTTTTAATATCTTGGAATAGGGGGAGTGCTAGATAGAAAACCCCAAATATTTATTGCTTGTATTTAAATGAAAATGGTTCTTCAATAACCCAATACGATCTGTATGTGCAACAAAAGTCTTTTTACAATAAGAAAATATTTAAGGAGGGCTTCAAAATCAGAATTAAATTGTGATCAACATCACACACAATCTTCTTAATCATATATAAATACATCGATGTCTTCTTCATGAAAAATAGGAGAGAATAATTTGATCATCTCAAATAATTTTAAAAGAGTACTGCTATCAAGATCAAAAAATAATTTGATAGGTCAACCTCAAATATCTCATACTTAAAACTCAAAGTTACAAGATACAGTCAAGATCAACCCCAAAACAATTCTTTGTGGAGTTTTATTCATGAAAGATGTTCTTCGTTACAAAAGCTTTGATAGCCATGTATGTGGCTGCAAATACTCCATGATCATATAAGAAAATATCTTATAAGAATACAAGAAAAACACTCAACAACTCATCCTTGTGCCCAACTATGAGATTCAAACATAAAGCTATGAGAAGTGGTGTACAAGAATAGAAAGAATGGAGAAGATGGATATTTCTTTCTTTTAATTAGAAGCTTTATTGTGTATCCATGGTTGTACCTTCTTCTTCCTCTGATATTCTGCCCTATCCCTATGACAATACTGAATATTGGACCCTTTGATGAAGCCTCTCTTCTCTTTTTAAGAAGAGATTTTCTAACTACTTGAGTAGTTAGGGTTTTCTTCCTCTCTTGAAAATCCCGTACAAGTTTCTTCTTGAAAAATTCCTTTTAATTAGTGCATCATTAATTCCTCATTAATTAAATTATATCATCAATATATACATATCTAAAATGGGTCCCTTTCCCTTTTTAATAAAAGTTTTAAAATAAACTTTTATTTTCACAATTTAATTAATTTCCCATTTAAAATAGGAGGTCTGTGTTTTATTTTTTTGGGAATTATAATCAATTTTTTATCCATGGGAATCACTTCTGATGTTATAGTCATTGTCTTATCTTTCCAACGATATAAATGTTACGCAAATCTGTCGCTTGGATCTCAATATATGAGCTCGTGAAGTTGAGTTGTCACGCATGCCCATTAAAAATGCAACTGACTGATATTTTAATTTATGGGGAAAATGCAGCAAACGTAGCCTTTTAAAACTATACCATAATCTTCTACGTCGAAACACATTTCCAACGGTATAAAATTTACACTATTTCGACACCCGAAGCTGAAGTTATGGCCTCTGCAAGATTTACACTCAACCACCGTCGATCGATTGTCTTGGGTAAATCACATCCCTTGGATGAATTTTGTGTTAAGTAATGATACTTCTGGGATGGGCTCGTGAAAATGAGAAAAAAAACATTATGATTCCGCGAGTCTGCGAACCCATGAGTCCACGATACAAAAGTAGACTAAGTGTTGAGGAACGATCGATCAGACTCACATGCAAGAGGAATGAAATACTTTGGAGCTCAACACCCACGAAAAGGATGATGGTCAAAATGTAGATCACATAACTTGGGGTGCAAGGTGAAGGTCACGAAAAATGGAGGATGAGATCTTGAACCCGTGAACTCGCAAACTAAAATAAATGGCTAAGTGTTAAAACATACTTATGAGATAAGCAAGTGGGTGGAAATGAAGGCCCACGAACCTGTGAACCCGCAAACTCGTGAACACTGAAATATGACTAAGTACGGAAAGAGAGATGCTGAGTGAAAATTCTAAGTATGGTAGCATTGTAATATAGGAGAGGAAAGGAGAACATGATACTTAGAAATATTCTTCAAAATCAAACATCTGGACAAGATATTGAGTAACTTAGGCATACAGAAATAGATTTCTGATCCGAAAAAAGTGTGGTGAAGATGAGACCGAGGGCTGCAGAGTGAAATTATAAAAGTTCAAAAATGTATTCTTTTTATATAAAGGCTTTTATGAATCCAAGAGAAGTAAAATATAGATGACCAAATTTTGGTCAACAACTGCTCACAACTGTGGACTTCGAAAGAATGACTGCTCGGAGAGGTGAACCATTCTACTTGACCGATTCTCTGAGTGGCTGCCAAGGAGAATTAATGTCTTAAACCATTCCCCCACACTTTCCACAAGGGCGATCAATGTCTATGGTACATAAACAATCTATTATACCATTTTCATTACGAGAATGACTGTCCGTTCTGGACCATTTTCCAAATTGGAAAATGACCGTCTGTCAGAAATATTGGACCACTTTCTGGACTGGAAAGTGATTGCCCAACTTGGACCATTTTCCAAACTAGAAAATTACTGTCCATATATCAATAACATATCATTGATGTCTCCCAAATTGGGAGTAATCACTTCCTTTTCCAATAAGAAAGTAATCTCCACAAGTCCCAGCTTGTTCCTTAAGTACGCAAAATTTTCATCTTGGACTGAGGCTTTACCAAAATATCTGTTATCTGCTCATCTGTGGAGATATAATGGAGAACCACTTCTCCCCTCTAGAATCTATCACAGAGAAAATACTACTAGATCTCGATGTGCTTCGACTTGTCATGGAACACCGGGTTCTATGAAAGCTTCACACAACTCTGATTATCACAATATATCATGGCTGAATCCAACACCTGATCAAACAGTCCAGAAACCAACTTACGAAGCCACACTGCTTCTATACAAGCATCACAAGATGCAATATATATGCTTCTGCAGTGTTGAGTGCAACAAACTTATGTTTCCTTCTAGCCAATGATATCATGGCAAAGTTCAAACTAAAACATATCCAAGAAGCACTTCTTATGTTATCTGCACTCCCTGCACAATATGAATCGATAAATCCATGCAGCTGTATATCATAACTCAAACGTCCCACAAAGACATTTCAAGGCATGCTTTATTCAATTCTCATGGCTAGGTTCCACCTAGAACTATTTTCACAGTAAAGAAAATATATGGCTGAGTATTATCCAAATACATCAACGAGCCATTCAATTGTCGATACAGGGACAGGTATACTGGATCAGAGTCTCTCAAATTCTTTAGATCTATATTCATGGGAGTTTTCCATGGATTTTCAATCCATTATCCCAGACTTCTAAAGAACCATTTCGATACACTTCTTTTGTCATAGGAAGTTTTCACCATGCTTCTGTTGTACATGAGAGGCTCTACACCAAGTTGCTTGAATCCATACAAGGTCTTCTTCCATATGCCTACAAGGGTCTCTTTATGGTATACCTCAAAACCTTGAGCTTGCTCTACATATTCGTCTTCCTCAATTTCTCTATTGGGAAGAACAATATTTTACATCTAACTGATGTAAACTCCAATCCATGGATACTACGAGAGATATAATGGTTCAGATAGAGGTATATATGGTTTACTAAAACAATTTGTCACCATAGTTTTCTCCCTCCTACTGGGAGAACCCTCTAGTCCTGAATATCACCTTGTATCTATCAATGCTTACATTTATAAGTATTTTTCACATTTTTTCACATACATTGTTCTTCATCACAACTTCCTTACATTCCTTTTGCTTGATTGCTTCTAGTGGATTCAAATCATGCTAGTAGTCTTATGATTTTTGGTATAGTAACTGGTTCAATTTTGTTGTTCTAGCCTTTATTTCTTTCTTGAAATCTTCATGTTTATTTTCAACGTCAGAGTCCATGGAATATCTTATATATTCCATGCCATTCCTTCCTAAAGGCCCCAACTTTTTCCTTATTCCATAGGAACACAAATTTAGACGGACAACCAAGGATATTCAAGGCTTCTTTTCAAAGAAGAATTCTTCTAGAGTCAAGCTAAACATGTGCTGCTTATCATAGCTACTACTTCCAATGAAGAACATGGACATATACCTCATAGTGTTCACAGATTATTCAATGGATCATATCTTTTGGGATTAGCTCCCTCCTAATCTCGGCTTCATGCCTGAATGAGCAATATTTAGAACTTCCTTGTTTTTATTCGGAGACTGCATGTTTATGAAATTCCACAATCAATTACCTCTATTTGAGAGAGTCCATGCTTCCGTCTTCTGCATCTCTCTTTGCTTTCTGCAAAGTGTCACAAGCCTGTTCTGGTTTCCTTTTGATTACTGACTTCCTCCGAGTTCGACTCCCTCTGAGTCTCTTTAAGTTTGTTTCTATCTATTTTGATTGTTTCCCATTTGGAAAGACATCTTCATGTTAACCTTCATGAAATAACCCGAAGTCTTGCTATTGTTCCACTTGAATTGCTTTTCTTCTGAGACAATTATCCTTTCCTACATGTCCCTTATACTTAAAACAATATGCTTTCTTGACAGAAAACTGAGTTAGAGAATATGATCTCAACCTTATAATATCTTGACTAAAGTCAACTTATAATGCCATAATATTTAGAGACATATCAAGTAAAACTTGGAGAGTGTATTGGTCTTCTGAATATACTGAATCCAATATCACTTCCTTGGACAATATCCCTTGTACATTCGCTACAAACACACTCATGTTAATGATACAAATTAAAAGAACATGTATAGGTACATACTTTTGTTACCCAAATGTGACGGTAAACCTTTAGAATGAATTTGTTGGACCAACGGTTTAGCTACTAAAGGACTGGTAAGCCTCATATTGTTCCTTTCAGTAGATCTCTCTTGGGCACAACATACACTTTCTTCATGCTGGGTCTTATGTCTTCATGATTGCCACGTTTTGAGGTTCCTTCTCTTTTCCTGCTTCAAACTGTGGTTCTATGATCTTTCCTTTCACAATATCCAACACTTTATTCTTGGCAAGGATGAGGTCAATCCTTGTCTTCCATGCTATGGAGTTAGAAACCCCTTCTAACTTGTTTTTTTGACTTCATAGAGTATGTCATGATTTCTTTGACTTGGTCAACCTTTGACTTTGAACAAAATTTCAAAATTTACATCGTGGCTTGCTGAGAGTGCCAGGAGGTGCGCTAGGTTAAGGCACACTAGGTTATCCAGGAATTAGGTCAACTACTTCACTTAAGGTGCATCAACACGAGGGTTAGGGTTTCGTTGCTACAACAAAAACTTTGATTGCAAGTGCAACTGAGCAAATCCTCCCAATTTACCTTCCAATGGTTAGACTGTCCAAAGATAGTGTGGGTCCATAACCTATTAGAATAATAGGTGTGCTCATTTCACCGTAGTTGATATCTCAATATTGTCACCCAATCATAGGCACAAATGCCACCCCTAAGTACCTTAACCTTGACAGATAGAATAATTCTGGAAGCAAACCCTAGAACCAATAACCAACCAAGGTAGCATACCTCTCTCCAGAGTTAGCGTATCGAGCAGAAAGTTCAAACCATAACCAAGAAAAAATTCTAACCATAGCCAAAGACCAAGTCACCACTACATCAGCTGCAACTCTCCTGTAGTCATGCACACCACTTGTCCTTATGCATTTGTGAGAGTGTGTGTGATAAATGAGCTCTAGAGCCCTCTTATTTATAGTCCTTCAAATGACTTAACTGGGATGACTTCTACTTCTGGAGGATAATAATTTAATATAAATTATTATCTTGAGTCGACTTGTCTTCTAATGTTATTTCCTAACCTTCTGGGGTTTCTCTTGCTTCCTGAAATATTCTAGACTCGTCAAAGGTTACACGTAGAGGTTAATACCTCCTGCAACTACCATAATATCAAGACATGACCTTACTTCGGGAAGTGATAGACAACCAAAAGTTCCATGAGCCACATATAGAATCTCCCCTTGATCATCCTTGCCAATTTACATAAGCGATTAGACAACTATATACTACATCAAATGGATAGCAGACGATAGAACTTGAGACCAAGGAATTTCCACCATGCCAATCATCAGATCCTTTATATATTCAAGAAGTTGATCAAGAAGATATGTATGGCTTGGTCGAGGAGGACATACAAAGTGATCCAAATGAAGAAGTGAACCAATGAATCCATGACTATATTGAACATTGGTTCTAGACAACCATCAAATTGAAGGACCACTCTCTTCTTCAACAACCCTTCACATCACATCACTCAAAGCAACTGGTTCCTCATGATTTGGTATACATTAAAGAATATTTTTCAAACTCGAGTATATTCCTACACTTGAGAAAATGGTTTCCTTTTTTCAAGTAGAGTAGGACATTGTAATAAATAAAACAAATAGAATAGTAAAGAGAAAAATAACTCTAGTTGTGAAAACTGGGTAACTGGAGCAACTAGACATGAATCGTGTTTGAAAACCAGGACTCATGGTGGGCAATATTCACAATAA
>JASDQU010750492.1:12513-24333 GCA_032191745.1 Picea mariana
AAATTGCTTTTGTCCTGGACACTAACTCTTACATTCTAAAGGATTTACAGGAGCAATTGTTTTCCTACAACACTAACGGTTCTCGCTTGAAACATTGTGAGGGACCAACATGAAAAGTTATAATGTTGTTTGGATTTTCTGTATACTAGTAACCTAGATCTGCTTTCTTTTTTGTGTTATTTTCTTTTCTGCCTTACAATAGTTTGACTTCTACTATTTGTTTTAAGTTTTCCTATTGCTCTTACGTATCTATCATTTTATTGTCGTTGTTTTAATTTTTGCAATTTTACTTCTGTCATGACTTTATTTCCTACCATCTTCTAGTTAATTTGGTCAAATAAGATGATTGGATCAGTTCTACCACAGTGACACTCCTACAAAGCATTGTTAGTCAATAACAATCAAGCTTACACAATTGTTACAATGTTTCCCCTGAAGCATACTTGAATTTGTTATATGCTTTCATTGTTGTCTTGTAAAGAATTGGTTGTCTCTCGCTTCTTCTTGCCTTTTCTTCATCCATTTGAGATTTTAAAGAGCAAAATCCGTAATTTTTCTCCTTGAAGTAAAGAGCAGATTCTGGTTGAATGATTATGCATACAGTGGTAAAACCCCTCATACTTAACACTTTTCATGAGTTATTCCCAAATTCCTGGTCATTTTTCCATTAAATCCACTCACTTCCCCATGTTGCATAATCTTCCTGGATATATCTTCCTGGCCTGTTGTTCTTGGTCTGTGAAACCATGAGTTTTGAGTTCTAAATCTGTTGAAAACAAATTTCTCCATGGAGTCATCGGTTTGTTGACGATTAAAATCGCAACGAGTTTTTTTCGCCACAAAGTATTGCTAAAGCCTATTATTATAAGCTAACAATATAAATAATGCTAGTAGGTGGGACCCCCTTGTAGATTGGGAGATAATATCTGGCTATTATTTGATGTTTGTGCCACTGTTCGAAACTGCTTACATGGTTGATGAGATCTTGTTTTTATTGGTGATGGATTGGGCTTATTATGTGTTGGTTCTAATTGCAACAATTGAATGTTGGATAAGGCATGTTATGTGTTGTTTCTCCTCCTCTATGCTCTAATTCCATATTACGATGGCCTATGTTATCCACTGTTATCATTGTTGTATGTTCATGGATTCCTTACTGTGGCACCTGCAGAATAAACATGTTAGCAACAACACATAAGAGAAATTGAAAAGAAATAAAAGCAACCTAAGCAAAATGCAAAAGAAAGAGATCGAATTATGCTCTTATGCTACATGCATTGAAATTTAAATGGTCATTGTTAATCCTAGCAATGAGGTGATAGTTATGTTATTTGTTGAGTTATATGGAACATGGTTGATATGTGTTATCGCATAAGTTGGAATTGTATAAATGTGATATGGGTCACGCTATTGGCAATTAATGGGTGATGGTTTCGATACATGGTTTAATTGAATGAGTTAATGGGAAGCTGGTAGGCGTGTACTAAGGAATTAATTGACTGGGGGTGGAGGCGACGTGCATTTACTTCACATCACCCTTACTCTTTCCACTAGCTACCACCCTAGTCAGGCTATTGTTCAATCGTGTTTGTTGTGGTTAGGCTCCGACTTTCAAGCAGAAGGAGAACCGCTCAACCAAGTCGTGTTTTTAAGGTGCTCTTGGTTACAGGTATGTCTTTTTGGCCATCCATGAATTTGCTCTGGCTATGAAATAGATAGTGGCTCAGTATGTATGGGTTTGTGCTTTTCTTGATTCGGGAAATTGTGTTAATTGGTGATATTTTCTAGAATGAATCGTTGGTGGTTTTCATTGCAATAAAGTTTGAAGTCACAAACTTATTGGTCATTATGAGTGTTGGCAGCCATAAAGGCTCTTTGTCATCCTTGTTGGTTTTAGTCGAAGGGTTTCGTCTCATCTAGAGTGGTTGGCTATCTCCACGCCTTCGTATTCCATACCCAGTCTTTTGTTGTTATGGGGATTCGAACACCTTGTGTCACTACGCTTTGCTTCACTTGGGTATGAGTTCGTTCATGTTACTAATGTTGCACAGTGGGTTGTGATGGCCATTTTCCAAAGGGCTTGCTTAAGGTGATTGTTATTTCTTGGCCCCGTCCTATCTCAGCATTCTCGGGTTGATTGGGAAACCCATGAGGGTTATACCCTACGTGTTCTAATGGTTGTTATGGGATCAAAATGAAGCCTTGATTCTCTGTTCATAATCTCCCCTATCAAGAGATTATCACCCTGTCTGCAAAGTTATTTGTGGTATACCATGTGTGTGCACCATTAGTCTCAGAGGTTCTTACCCCATAATGGGAGTCGACTCCATGTATCCTTGTGTTGGTCCACAGAGCAAACCCTCATTTTCTCAAGCCCGGGTTTTGATATAGGAAACCATTATGGTCGTCGGGGATACTGTTTTGAGTTGTTGGTGTATGGTTGATAGTGTTCGATTTTTGGCTCATCTCTGTTGATTATGTTGACAGTGGTGTTGGTTTTGGTATCTAGTCACTGCATTTGTTATTATAATTTAATGGATAAGCTCAGCATGGTTAATTGGATGATTGTTAAATCAAATACACAATCGTTGTTCTTGTGATCATTGAATTGATAACCCAACACTGTTTTGATTAATTAAGTCACAACATTGCTTCGTGTATGATGTGTGGGTATGTCTCGCATTCCTACAACACGATAGGTTGAGTTAATAATTACTATGACTGTGTGTTTTAAAATTGTCAAATGGGAATGTTGCAATCGTGGTAATTATGGCATGGCTATCCATTGTATTTGTTATTGATATTATTTGATTGCGCCATTAGAGAAAGTCACAGGTTTTTAAACATGGCTTTGTTGCAATTTGATCAACTTGTGTTATGAGATCGGGCATGCTATTGTTGCCTCATTGTATTGGATTGACAACCCATCATTGTGGATGTTTATATTCAGAGTGATTGAACCTGTACAGTCATGGAAATGCTCTTGCGTTTTTGTCGGATGTCTGTGTATTCCACAACATAGTATGTGTTGAATGGTGATGGTTGTCTGTGAGTTTAAATAGCAAGTCAAGATCTTTGCATTTAAAATATTGATGGTTGTTTTGGTTGTCCGTTATGTGTATTGATGAAAATCACRTTTCATAGYAGAAACAGGCACAGGGTCTGTGACAGTATAACCTCGTTGSAATTTAATTATTAAATGAATTAAAAGGTAGAATCGAGCACGACCTTTGAGTTTGTATTTGATGATTGAAMTAATTCRTGGGCAGTGGTTGATTTTGATAMTGAACAAAGTGGAAATAGTTTATTGTTTATTCATTTGGGAAGTGTTTTAAAATATTAATGGATAAGTGAGAAGAAACAGAGTTCCCCTACAGGTTGTTGTGGAATGCATATTGTCTGGTTTGATGACATTGTGAGCAAGTTAATGCACATAATTATTTGAACTGTGCACAGTAATTGTTTTTTGGGTCACAGTGGTCGTTTGGCTGGTGTTATTTCCTTTCACAGAATGGTTTTATGGATGACTTAATTAATTTAATGAACAGTACCTGCTCTCTTTCCCTATCACTATTTTGCTTTTCACTAATTACACCCCCCTCACCTTTCCACATCCATTTTTCACTCCCTCTTCTTAAAATTTAATTACATTTAAGAGAATTCCATATTGAAACAGCTTGAAATCACGGCTTCTTGATTGGAACACAATTTTATGATTCTTTGGTTACATTATAGTTGATTGTTTGTTGTCTTTGAGCAGTAACCAAGGTTCGTTTCCCTCTCATTTTATCATTTTCCGCCCAATACAAACCCCTCGCATATCCCAGAACCTTTTGTTCACCCTTTGCTCATTGACAATAGTTAAACAATTTATATGGATTGGATTGCATGAGTCTGATATGTTGTTGATCCAAACTCTATTTCATATTTTTAAAGGGTTGTCATGTATGGTTGTTAAAAGGACTATTTGCTAATCAATCATGCATGCAGGAATGAGTTTTTTCAGCCGAGGTAGCCATGGCAGAGGCAACCAAGGGAGAGGTAATTGGAACAGAGGCCAAAGATGGCCAAGGTTCTCCATACACTTTGATGCCGACTCACAAGAGTCCGTCCAGTTGTTTCATGCTGGATTTTTCAATTGGATTGGGCAAGGAGTGGTCCAACCTAGGCCTGAAAGGCCTCCTTTCCTAGCTCCACAAGCCCCTGGTATTCACGTGCCCCCTCATGTCTCATTGTAACACAAGGTTCCCGAAAATGACAGATGGAAAGAGATTGTCCACCCGGTAGTCTCCCAACATCGTGGCTGGCCCAATTTGTTCTTACCTGCTCCCTTGCCTGTTAACTAGAATTCCCAAGCTGCACCTATCCACTCGCCAGTTAAGTCCTCTCATGCTAGCAAAAGGTTCAAAATCGAAGCCCACCATGCCCTTGATAAAGGAAAAGCCATYGTTGCCCCTTCCTCACCCTCCAATGGMTCTCATAAATCTRTGTCTTCCCGGATGCATTTGAGTAATGATTGTTCTCACGTGATCRGTGAGATTAGGCCTAAAGGATCACTGCAACCAAAGGCAAATTYAGAAAAATCGAACGGTGACCGCAACAATCAAGGAAAGATTGCATTTCAGAGTGGGAAATATGGTTTTTGAGCTTTTATGTTATTTATTATTGATGACAGTTGACTTTAGAAGTTTTGGACAACATGTTTTCTTTGGATATATGAGTAATATATTTTTGAAAATAATTTCAAATATCAATGAGCTAAATTGTCAAATGTTAAAGTGATGATGGGAGTCACAAGGAGGGGTGTTTTGTTTGATTAACTAGTTATGTTATGATTGTTATGAGCTAAAGGGAGTCACAAGGGGTCCCACCTACTAGTTATTATTTATTTATAACCCTTATTATGATTTTTACTTTTCCCCCTAACTAAAAAGTTGGTTGAGTCTTTAGTTAACTTAAATAATTAGTTAGTTCAACTACCTCAACCAATTCTGATTTGCTTAAAGGCAAAAGGAAAGGGAGGAACAAGAGGAGGATAGAAGGAGAAGCATACTAAGGTTTGCTCTTGAGTTTAGGTTGAGATAGTTCAGTTTTCATTCATTCCTTAATTTATCACAGCCTAATTCTTTTTTATGATAGCAGGGTCTTATTGTAGACAACAAGATTTAGGGTTGAATTACATCATTCAGACACTTGCTTTTTGAAGGTGTTGATCTATCTTTGATAGTCTGTGTAGACTTGTTTATTTGTGAATTAGTTTTCATGACTGACAAAGGCTATTGTGCAGAGTCGAGTGGGAAACAATCTATGGCAAGTTGATCCAACTTTTAGAGTTCAGTTTTTGTATTTTCTATCAGAGGTCCTTTTGTATGTTCCATTGGGGATGTCTAAATTTGACTTTGGTCCGAAATTTATGCATAAAATTTTGTAAAAGGAATGACTCTTTGGTGAATCGGAATGGAATAAAGGATTGATTTATGTCTCATATATCTTGATTATCATCTTGGTGTCTTTACTTCTGTCTCTACATTTATTTCAACAACTATTTTATTCAGAAAATCATATTTAAATTAATTTTCCAGCAAGCTTTTAATTGTAAAAAAGACTAGCCTAAGCACTTGTAATCAATACTTGTGAGTTAGGAATTTATTTTTGATGGCTATAAACATAGGGTGACATTCCCGTCTATTTTTCTTTAGCCAAGCATAATCTGAAAATGCTTGAGTAAGATCATTTCATATATTTTCCTCAACATACATGTGACCATGTATTTAGCTACTCGGGATACTAAAATATAGAGCACAATGAACCTAGATAGTGGTTACAAAATTATTTCTATGAAAGACTGCATGCAAGTGACTAAAAAATGTAACAAAAATAGACCAAAATCAGGCTTATCCGAGTGCTATACAAAAAGGATGAGTTGTTATTTCCATCATATGGAGCCAAAATAAACCTTGTGCAGACAAGTGTAGCGAAATAAACCAGACAAATTGTTATGTAGTGGTAGTATTTGAGATCTGTTCATCGATGAAAGGGCGATGGTAGTACTCATATTGCTCCCTTCAAATATCTTCAGTAATCATCCATTGTCGCTTGCCTAGTTGAAGACCTACTTTCGATAATGAATTTGCCTCCATGTTGAGCTCCCTGTAGGCATGACCAATACAGAAGGATTCAAAATTGCCCAGGTATCTGAAGATTTCCTCAAGCAAAGGTAGAAGTTGTATATTGTTACATTTTTTAGATTTTCGAACCTAACTTATGGCATTCAAAGAGCCACCAAAAATATGGATGGAATGTACTCCTTTTTCCCCTGCAAATAGTAATAGGAGTTTCAGTGACATAAGCTTAGAAAAATTGTTTGTTCTTAGGCCCAATCCCATTTTTAATTTGTAGACAAGATTTTCATTGAGGAAGAGAAGTGCACCTCCCCACACACAGGGTTATTTTGTTGTGAGGCCCCGTCGAAGAAAGCCTAAGGCTTAGAATGATCTATTACCTATTCCTGAATTATTCAGGGTGGGCTCGAATCTTTTTTCCGGGGAAAGTGGGAGAATATGCTCAGGCCTTGAGTTGCAATGATCTCAAGAACCAAGGTTTTGTCCTTGAAAATATAATGGTTACGAGACAACCAAACACCCCAGCTTACTATCAGAGGTAAAGCCTTTATATTTCAATAAGATGAATCCGATACCCAAACCTTCCATGCCTCCTCCACCGATTGACCCTGCTAATTACATGGATGATCCAATTTCAAGAAACACTCCTGCCAAATTTGGTGAACATAAGGGCAATGAAGAAAAAGGTGGAGGATAGTTTCTTCATTGGCTTTGCATAGAGGGCACCATCTCGACCCCTCAAGTTGTCTTCTTTTCATAGAATTCCATATAGATACTTTGTTTACTATCATACACCACATAAAGATGAGAGATTTAACGAGGCATTTAAACTTCCAAATTCCTTTCCACCACCAGGAGGGCTCCCGAAGGTGTAGATCAATATTTAATTGGATGTAGCCTAGTTTTGGAGTATAAACCCTGTTATCACTCCAGGAAACTCTCCTAGGCTGTAAGTCAGAGATGCCTGGTAACTTAATCTTTTTGGAAACTATTTTCTCAATAATAGGTGTGGGTTTGGATTAAGATGAATATCTTAATCTTTGGATTGTATCTTCAAGACAGTCTAACTATATTCATGCAATACAAGGCCTTCAAGAGCTATTTATCAGATAGATTTGTATAACAAATGGATAAGAAAACTAATCAGTTAACCAAAACATACATAAACAATATATATGATGGGTCAACAAACTAGCCAAAGATGTTTATGATTCTTGCTTAACAGTCAAAAGTAAGATGAAAGTTACCATAGGACCATTAAACAGAGACAAAAGAACGAATTCAACTCATATGCATAGACAAAGATGAAGGAGGGCCTGACAACAACAAATGAAAGAAGCTTGCAGGCTTGATATATTAAAGAAAATGTCTTTCATACAAAGATAGTAGAATATAGAACTCAAAATCGAACCCCCAGTTCTTCAAAAGTTTTCGGCTTTATAGCCTTTTACAAAACAATTTTCAAATCCTAGATTACTGGATCAAATCTTTCCAAATATAGAAAATCGAATATTGGCCTTAGTAAACTAGATCAATTAAACTTCTCAATTGTTCTATAAGTATTCAGATGATGTAGAGTCCTTGTGCAGTGCAGAGTAGCCTTCCAAGGATGATTGATGACTCTTCCAAGAGATAGAATTCGAATTTGCTGAGTTGTGCAAAAATCCTAATTTGTTGCCACCAAAATAGGTACCAAAACCAACTTGGATACCTTTTCTAATCCTTATACACCAAAAATGGATCTTGAATCTGACTCTATAATTAAACATCTATCCATTACAAGTGTTTTCAAATGATTCGTATTAGTAAAACCTCGATCTGTGCAAAATTTAGCTTTCTCTGGCCAGTGACAGGTTTCGGTGGTTAAAACAGAGGAATTTTGGGTGTATTAACCACCGAAAAGATCTGCTTTCGGTGGTTAATGAACAATCATCATGTTCGCCTAAACCACTGAAAGCTTAGCTTTGTCCAAAACTTCAAAATTGCGAAAATTGATTACCTTAATGCTTTCCTGAGTGTTCATGGTTCTTTTGGTGATGATGGCAGCGACATTGCAATTTGCTCAGGTTCCTCTTAATGCTGCACATAATTAATCTAGAAATGCAGGTTCTCTCATCTTGCTGATCTTCAATGTTGTTCCTTGGGGCCTCTAGAGCCCGAGCAGGGTCTGGATGATCAGCAGGGTTGTCAGCTGCCTCTGCTTTATTCCCAGAATATAATTTATATGGCAGCTTCTTTCAATTTTTAATTGCAAATATAATAGTTGATTCCCTGGAACCTTCAGCAACTTAAGATTATAAAACAAGTGTGAGAGCTTGAAAGGATGTTGCACATGTATCTCGCTTCTGTAAAATCTATTGAAAAAGGTTTTGACAACTTTGACAATCTGCAAAAAACATATTTGTTGCCTTCATCTCCAAAGCCAATATATTCTACATTACGACCAAGCTTTGCATTTGCAAACTCTCCAGAATTTGCTCTATTGGTTTCTGCGAAGACAGATCTGATGTCATCTTTATTTCTAAGACAAGATTCAGCTCCAAATCTGTTAACAACAACATAGCACAAACTACTCTACAGACACTTAAAGATTTTGCTATGTATGAAGTCACATAGGTTTTTAGCCAAGCAGGGAGAGCATGGACATCTTCCTCTGTAGAAAACCTTCCTATCAAATCAGTTGCCCTGATGTCATCATGCAGGAGAAGAACACTGAATGCATATAAGGTAGCCTCATGTTAACCAGGATCTTTCTTTTAAGTCTATTTTTAATGATGCCAAAAACATATGTCAGATTAGGAGGAAAACAACACGATTTTCTTCTATTCTTTGAAAAATTTTGAAGTGCAGAAAGAGGAGCAGGTATTGATTCTGGATGATTCTCAGCGATGGAAAAACATAGAGCAGATAAACGCAAGTATGTCCTTTGTAGATATGAGAACACTTGGTATTCATATTATTTTACCTCAAACGACTTCTTCCCTGGATGATCTGATCTGTTGATAATGAGTTTGAAACCCTGCAACTTAAACTTTGACGATTAACAATCAAACCCTTAACACTTGTAATCTGACTTGATTAGTGCTTGAATCTCAAACCCTTTGATCCCTTGAAACTTGGCACTAACGCTCAGTTGTTTGGTTTGTTTTGAGTATTGTTGTGACATATGGACTCGACGCTTGCTCCTAGCTTGTCGACCTGGCATGTGTCTGAGCGTTTATTTTCATTTATTTCATGAATAGAATCCCTTATATATCAGGATTATAGGTGATGAACTTTAGATATGCCAACATACACATCATTAAATCAATGAGGTGTGAATGGCTATGAAACTTGGCAATTGCGTTGGGATGATGTTGGTTGGACTGTTGCGATTTGAATTCAAGACTTATTGTTCATAGAATCGATGAGATATGTAGGAGATTAGTGTGGCTTGGTGTTTAGGATAGTTTAGGAAGAAACCACAAAAACTAGGGTTTAGGAGGCACTGACAAAGTTTTGGAATGCAGGTTAGAGAAATCAATGGAAGCTTGGTCTACAGAGATTTGGAGACAAAACACTGGCCAAACATATTTAGAAATGGGCATATTAAATGAAACTTGAGGAGATACTCAAAAAAAAATACCAATGCATTTTTTATCGCTAATGCACTAGTAATACTCAAAAATACCAGTGCATTTTTTATCGCTAACAAACCCCATCTGGAGCATGTTGCCATACCAATTCAACCTTCCTTTTCATGAGAAAAATATGTGTTGCTTTTAGTTCTCGAATACAGTTGTCCCACTGGGTGGAAAAATGCTCCCCCAATCCCACCTAGTTGTAGCCTTTTCATTCATGATTCCAAATTGTAGTATGATCTTCATCTGCTATCTAATTTAAGTAAAAAAGACCCATGAAATTGAGGTGTTGTATCAAATCTGGGGGGAGGTAATGATTTTCTCCATTTCCTGGCCATGTATCAAATCCCAAACGAATCTTTGAGCCATTCCCAATGTGCCATGCGAGCCCAACACCTACTACTTCAAAATCCTAAGTGTCTGTCTTCCAAAGTATTGAGCAAATTGATCATCTCTTTATAGGTCTCCTAATCCATTCCTCTAAAGACTCGGGATGGATATATTTATGTATGATCACTCGCATCCATAGGCTATCCATCATGATCCATCTTAACATGATCTTGTAGTCAACACTTTTGAAAAAAGGAAAATGTTTTTCATACCCCATCCACCTAACGATTTGGGTAGAGCCGGTGATCTCCATTTCACCCAGGGAAGAACAAAGTGATAGTGTGAGCCTACCCATAGGAATTTGAAGCATATTTTTCAAGCCCTCTCCAACACACCTTCTGGAATCCATGCAAGGGACATCTAGTAAAATGGAATAACTTCCAAGATTGATTTTACCAAGATCAGTCACCCTGCTCGTGACGACCATCTAAAAATCCATAGTTTTAAACGTTTTTCTAGCTTAGCTATTGACCAATACCAATCTTCCTTCTTGTATCAATTTGTTTTAAGATGAAAAACCAAATATTTAAAACCAAAATCAAAATCCTTTACTTCTAAGGGAAAAAGAGAATGATAATTATTCACCTCTTCTGCCTCCAGGCTATGCACCAATAGGGTAGATTTATTTGCTTTGATTATCATTCCTGTCGCCCAGCCAAATGGAAACCATTCTATCGACATCAGTTCTTTGACCATTAAAAAAGAGCAGAACATCATCCACAAAAAGGAGGTGAGTTAACTTAAGCATGGGGGATATTGAGATTTCATGGAACTCACCTCTAACCTTTGCATCTATCATCGCTTTGTTGAGGCCTTCAACAACCAAGAGAAAGAGTAGAGGGGATAAAGGACATCCTTGTCTGAGTCCTTGATCTGCATGAAAGAAAGGGGACGTCAAACCATTGATGAGGACTGTAAAGGACGTTGTAGTGATACAACTCATTTCCCAGTTCATGAAGGGAGCTTCAAATCCTAAATGAGTAAGAAGGAGGTTGATATAACCAACTGACTCTATCATATGATTTGGATAGATCTACCTTCAGAACTACTCCTTTGGATTTCTAGGTCTCAATAGTATGAATGTCTTCCTGAGCCACCCCAATGGCTTCGTGGATCTGTCTTCCTTCAAGAAAACAAAATTGTTCTCTTGAAACCGAGGCTGAGAGGATAGATTTTATTCTCCTTGCAATCACTTTTTCCACCACTTTATAGATTCAATTGCAAAGAGAAATCATTTTGAATTCATCCAAATAAAGTGGAGAGTCAGATTTTGGGATCAAAGTAATGAAGGTAGAGTTAATGGGGGCATGCATATGAGCTTCTTTACAATTTTTCTCCACCACTTGCAATATGGCCTTACCAATGAGTTCATAGAAACCTAGGAAAAATTCCACTGACCAACCATTAGGACCAAGGATTTTTTCTTCTGAAAACTATGCAAAACTTCTTGTAGATCAGCGTCTAAAACTTCCTCCATTAAGAGCATGTTGTCTTCCTCGTTTACAAAACTTGAAAAGTATTGGGCCAACCTAATAATATCTGCTATATACTCTCGGTTATCTACCCGAAAAAGGATTTGGAAATGACTCTTCCCAATTTGAGCCAGCCGGTCAAAGGAGGAAATATTTCTCCCTGAATTATCAATAAGAGTCTAAATAATATTGAAGATTTTCCTACCCTTCGCATAA
>JASDQU010750492.1:24353-35110 GCA_032191745.1 Picea mariana
GATTCCCTGGAACCTTCAGCAACTTAAGATTATAAAACAAGTGTGAGAGCTTGAAAGGATGTTGCACATGTATCTCGCTTCTGTAAAATCTATTGAAAAAGGTTTTGACAACTTTGACAATCTGCAAAAAACATATTTGTTGCCTTCATCTCCAAAGCCAATATATTCTACATTATGACCAAGCTTTGCATTTGCAAACTCTCCAGAATTTGCTCTATTGGTTTCTGTGAAGATAGATCTGATGTCATCTTTATTTCTAAGACAAGATTCAGCTCCAAATCTGTTAACAACAACATAGCACAAACTACTCTGCAGACACTTAAAGATTTTGCTATGTATGAAGTCACATAGGTTTTTAGCCGAGTAGGGAGAGCATGGACATCTTCCTCTGTAGAAAACCTTCCTATCAAATCAGTTGCCCTTATGTCATCACGCAGGAGAAGAACACCGAATGCATATAAGGTAGCCTCATGTTAACCAGGATCTTTCTTTTAAGTCTATTTTTAATGATGCCAAAAACATATGTCAGATTAGGAGGAAAACAACACGATTTTCTTCTATTCTTTGAAAAATGTTGAAGTGCAGAAAGAGGAGCAGGTATTGATTCTAGATGATTCTCAGCGATGGAAAAACATAGAGCAGATAAACGCAAGTATGTCCTTTGTAGATATGAGAACACTTGGTATTCATATTATTTTACCTCAAACGACTTCTTCCCTGGATGATCTGATCTATTGATAATGAGTTTGAAACCCTGCAACTTAAACTTTGACGATTAACAATCAAACCCTTAACACTTGTAATCTGACTTGATTAGTGCTTGAATCTCAAACCCTTTGATCCCCTGAAACTTGGCACTAACGCTCAGCTGTTTGGTTTGTTTTGAGTATTTTTGTGACATGTGGACTCGACGCTTGCTCCTAGCTTGTCGACCTGGCATGTGTCTGAGCATTTCTTTTCATTTATTTCATGAATAGAATCCCATATATATCGGGATTATAGGTGATGAACTTTAGATATGCCAACATACACATCATTAAATCAATGAGGTGTGAATGGCTATGAAACTTGGCAATTGCGTTGGGCTGATGTTGGTTGGACTGTTGCGATTTGAATTCAAGACTTATTGTTCATAGAATCGATGAGATATGTAGGAGATTAGTGTGGCTTGGTGTTTAGGATAGTTTAGGAAGAAACCACAAAAACTAGGGTTTAGGAGGCACTGACAAAGTTTTGGAATGCAGGTTAGAGCAATCAATGGAAGCTTGGTCTACAGAGATTTGGAGACAAAACACTGGCCAAACATATTTAGAAATGGGCATATTAAATGAAACTTGAAGAGATACTCAAAAAAAAATACCAGTGCATTTTTTATCGCTAATGCACTGGTAATACTCAAAAATACCAGTGCATTTTTTATCGCTAACAAACCCCATCTGGAGCATGTTGCCATACCAATTCAACCTTCCTTTTCATGAGAAAAATATGTGTTGCTTTTAGTGCTCGAATACAGTTGTCCCACTAGGTGGAAAAATGCTCCCCCAATCCCACCTAGTTGTAGCCTTTCCATTCATGATTCCAAATTGTAGTATGATCTGCATCTGCTATCTAATTTAAGTAAAAAAGACCCATGAAATTGAGGTGTTGTATCAAATCTGGGGGGAGGTAATGATTTTCTCCATTTCTTGGCCATGTATCAAATCCCAAACGAATCTTTGAGCCATTCCCAATGTGCCATGCGAGCCCAACACCTACTACTTCAAAATCCTGAGTGTCCGTCTTCCAAAGTATTGAGCAGATTGATCGTCTCTTTATAGGTCTCCTAATCCATTCCTCTAAAGACTCGGGATGGATATATTTATGTATGATCACTCACATCCATAGGCTATCCATCATGATCCATCTTAACATGATCTTGTAGTCAACACTTTTGAAAAAAGGAAAATGTTTTTCATACCCCATCCACCTAACAATTTGGGTAGAGCCGGTGATCTCCATTTCACCCAGGGAAGAACAAAGTGATAGTGTGAGCCTACCCATAGGAATTTGAAGCATATTTTTCAAGCCCTCTCTAACACACCTTCTGGAATCCATGCAAGGGACATCCAGTAAAATGGAATAACTTCCAAGACTGATTTTACCAAGATCAGTCACCCTGCTCGTGACGACCATCTAAAAATCCATAGTTTTAAACGTTTTTCTAGCTTAGCTATCGACCAATACCAATCTTCCTTCTTGTATCAATTTGTTTTAAGATGAAAAACCAAATATTTAAAACCAAAATCAAAATCCTTTACTTCTAAGGGAAAAAGAGAATGATAATTATTCACCGCTTCTGCCTCCAGACTATGCACCAATAGGGTAGATTTATTTGCTTTGATTATCATTCATGTTGCCCAGCCAAAGAGATCCAAAATGGAAACCATTCTATTGACATCAGTTCTTTGACCATTAAAAAAGAGCAGAACATCATCCACAAAAAGGAGGTGAGTTAACTTAAGCATGGGGGATATTGAGATTTCATGGAACTCACCTCTAACCTTTGCATCTATCATCGCTCTGTTGAGGCCTTCAACAACCAAGAGAAAGAGTAGAGGGGATAAAGGACATCCTTGTTTGAGTACTTGATCTGCATGAAAGAAAGGGGATGTCAAACCATTGATGAGGACTGTAAAGGACATTGTAGTGATACAACTCATTTCCCAGTTCATGAAGGGAGCTTCAAATCGTAAATGAGTAAGAAGGAGGTTGATATAACCAACTGACTCTATCATATGATTCGGATAGATCTATCTTCAGAACTACTCCTTTGGATTTCTAGGTCTCAATAGTATGAATGTCTTCTTGAGCCACCCCAATGGCTTCGTGGATCTGTCTTCCTTCAAGGAAACAAAATTGTTCTCTTGAAACCGAGGCTGAGAGGATAGATTTTATTCTCCTTGCAATCACTTTTTCCACCACTTTATAGATTCAATTGCAAAGAGAAATCAATTTGAATTCATCCAAAGAAAGTGGAGAGTCAGATTTTGGGATCAAAGCAACGAAGGTAGAGTTAATGGGGGCATGCATATGAGCTTCTTTACAATTTTTCTACACCACTTGCAATATGGCCTTACCAATGAGTTCATAGAAACCTAGGAAAAATTCCACTGACCAACCATTAGGCCCAAGGATTTTTTCTTCTGAAAACTATGCAAAACTTCTTGTAGATCAGCTTCTAAAACTTCCTCCATTAAGAGCATGTTGTCTTCCTCGTTTACAAAACTTGGAAAGTATTGGGCCAACCTAATAATATCTGCTATATACTCTCGGTTATCTACCCGAAAAAGGATTTGGAAATGACTCTTCCCAATTTGAGCCAGCCGGTCAAAGGAGGAAATATTTCTCCCTGAATTATCAATAAGAGTCTAAATAATATTGAAGATTTTCCTACCCTTCGCATAAGCCTGGAAAAATTTACTATTTTTGTCTCCACTKTCTAACCAGATGGCCCTACTTTTTTGGCACCATGTTTCTTTCCTTTCTTCCAGGAGACTTCTTCTTTTCTTTTCTAGAGTGAGTAAACCCTATTTAGATCCTTGGGATAAGTAACCTCCCCCTTCAAAAACATGGATGTCTTGGAGAGATGACTCTGTGGAAATAAGGTCTCGTTCATCCCTTATCCTCTTATTATGTGCCCAGATCACAATTGCCTTCTTAACCCTTTTAAGGTTCACCACAAACTGTATTGCTGCATTCTCCCCGGATTGTGGGTCATAGGGCACCCATTCACCCTTAACTAGGGAGGTGAATCTCTTCTCTTTAAGACATGCCTAGTTAAACTTGAAAGGGTTTGCCAACTTATTTATCCCACCAACTACCTATAAAAAAATTAGGGAGTGGTCTAATTCACCACCATATTCTACCCACTGCTGAAAGTGAAAAGATCTCTCCAATAGCTTATCAGATATCAAAAAACAATTGATTATTTTCTAAATTTTATCTTCCCATGTTATTTTGTTTCTCCAAGTAGGAATCAATTTTACTGGATCTAGATCTGTGAGACACTTCTCCTCTAAGAAGTGTCCGAAGAAATCAGATAGAGGATCAAATCTCGCTATGGGTCCCCAAACTTCAACAGGTCCCAAAGAAAAATTTAGGTCTCCTCCCATAATAAGAATGAAATATTTTTGAAGGAGAGCCTCCAAAAAAGGATTCTGGTCAGCATACGACCCATAAACATTTAAGATTGAGAAAGTTGTTCCCAAGTATGCCATGCAAACCTCCACTCCTAGTCCTGACTTGAATCCCCAAGAGTTTTTCACTTAGACAGGTCTTGAGTTCCACCCAATAACCAATCCTCTTGAACGGCTTCTGGCATTGATCCAGATGGATGTGGCCTCCCACCTATTCCAACTAGTTCATTTTGGCAGCTTTCCAATTTGGCAGTTTTTTCCTAGTTTTCGGGTCCCCGACTTCCGGGGTTGTTTTGAGGCCCTAAACAGTGTTTTTAGGGCTCACCATAGTTAGATTATAATTGAAGTAAGATTTTGAAGACAACATGTGCGATCCTCGAATAGACCTTTCCAATGGGCTATCGTGCGCCTAAAACAAAGATCATATCCAAAAGTTATGACCCTAGGAAGTTGATGTACTAGCTTACCCCAACGGGGACCGCATGACTTTTAGCGCTTCATCTCCTAGGGTTAGGTTTTTGGATGTCTAGGGTTTTGGCATTCATGTTTATTGTAAAAAGGATTTAAGAGACTCATTGTACTCATCTTCTTGCAAATGAGCACAGTCATCCCATCTCTTCTCAGAGATAAGCCGCCACCATTATAGCAAGCTTGTTTTCTGCTGCATTTTACAATTTCAACATATTTCCTTATTGAATAGAAGCCAGTTTCATTGTATCTCTGTTATTCTATGTTAAGCATAATAATAATTTGTATCCATGTCGTTTTGCTCATAAAATTTAGATCAGTGGTATTAGAGCGGTCTACTCCTTGTCGTTCTTAATGGATGTCCCCGACGAGATCAGGGTACAAAGAATTGGGTCTCGAGTTTGTTTTTCTTGAGGAAAAAATCTCTCACATGCCCAAGTGACCTCTCATGGTAGGAGAAAACAAAGATGACGGGAGAGGAGATCCTTTCAAAATGTTTCTCGAGGAATCCCTCACGCAATAGATGAACGAGATGATGGATAGTTTTGCGCAAATCCTTCGGCGGCTACCAACAAGTGATGAATCTTCCTCGAGCGAAGGCGCCGCCCCCTTCAAGGTACAAATCAACTTTGATATTCCTATATCTGAAGGTCAGATAGACGTAGATGTTGTAGATAAATGGTTGAATCTACTAGAAGGGTATTTTTCTGTCCATAACTTTTCGAATAGAGAAAATATTACTTTTGCGCTCCTCAAAGTCGTTCCCCATGTCAAAGATTGGTGGGAAACTTTCTGTGAGCAAAAGGAAATAGAGGAACCCTCATTATTTACAGTCACAGTCACCTGGGAGTCTTTCAAGGATGTTATTAAGGAACAATACTACCCTGTCAGAAGTTACGATGACCTGTATACAAAATGGACCACACTACGACAAGAAAGAGACCAAGCAGTGCTAGAGTTCACAAATATCTTCCATACCTTGTGTACCAAGCTGGGTATCAAATATTATGAGCGACAGCTAGTGCTCAAGTATCGCGGTAGTCTACATAGATACATCCAGACCGAAATTGAGTTTTTGGACATCTTTTCCTTGAGCGCGACCTATCGATATGTCGTCAAGATCGAGCATAAGCTCAAACAAAAGACGAGACAATTTGGGCCTGGGAACTGCTCATAGAAAAAGAAAGGAAAGGGTGGCCCCAACCCGCAAAAAAAAGAACAGAGAAAAGCGAAGGACAACCTCACGACAACCAGTCCAAGCTGAAAGCAAAGAAGGACACCAAAAAGACAAAGAAAGATACCGGGAAGTGATGTGACTTCCATAAGAGCCCCTGGCATAACTTTGTTGATTGTTTCTCGAAGAAATCATTGGTGGTTGAGGTGAAAGCCTCTGAATTAGGTGTGGGTTTCAACTCTCAGTCAAAACCAGAAAGGGGGAGACGAATCATTGACGCAGAACCCACTGCCACCATTGCTACCACCAAGATCCAACCTGGTGAGCCAAACGAGCTAGAGCAAGGCGAGCGCCTCTTTCATTCACAAAGTGGGTGAAAGGCACCCCACTGCACTTCATTGATGATAGAGTTATCCAGAAGAACCTCATCTCAGCAAAGGTCTTCAAGCGGCTAGCCCTGCCGACAATGCCACACCCGCAACCCTACACCATTGAATGGCTCCGCAAAGAAAGCGATCTTTGCGTTGGCTAATAGTGTCACTTGTCATATGACATCAAGCTCTTTAAAGACGAGGTATTGTGTGATGTTGCTCCTATCGAACCTTGTAATGTTATTTTGGGACAACCTTATTTATGGAAATGAGTCTAGGCCTCGCAGTGTTATTATTACTTTGGACARGAAATTGTACAGGATACCTGAGGCAGTCCCACCTAGTGTTATTTCCTTGATCTCTTCCAATCAATGTAGGAAGGTCATCTCTCAGATMAAGAAGTTTGTCTTCTTCGTGATTCGCTCTTGGAGTGAGCAAAATATCACAACCACATCCAGGGCCTCCATGACCGACCTCTCTACACATCGCAAGCAAGTGGATAAGGTTGTGGAAGAATACACAAATATCTTATCCTCACCTATCGAGGTACCTCTACACTGTCAGGTCAAGAATCCCATTGATCTAACTCCCAGCACATCGCTATCCAATGGGCCAGTCTACCACCGCTCTCTGTTAGAGAATGAGGAGATCAAGCAACAGATCCAAGAACTGCTCCATAAGGGGCACATCCGTCCCATCTCATCACCTTGTGGGAGCCCAATCATGTTGGTGCAGAAGAAAGATGAGACCTGGAGACTCTTCATTGATTATCGGGCCCTAAATAAAATCACAGTCAAGAACTGGTACCCGATTCCCCAAATTGACGACCTCCTTGATTAGCTCACGGGGGCCAAAAACTTGAGTAAGATTGATCTGGATTATGGCTGCCACCAAGTCCCAATAGAACAGATAGATGTATGGAAGACCACCTTCAAGTCAAAAGAAGGTCTTTTTGAATTATTGGTCATGCCCTTTGGTTTGACAAATGCTCCAACGAATTTCATGAGGATGATGGACGATATCTTCCGACCTTTCACCAATACGTTTGTAGTGGTGTATCTGGATGACATCCTCATCTACAACAAGACTTGGGCAGAACACTTGTAGCATATTCAACAGGTTCTTAACACCCTATGGCACCACAAACTATATGCCAACTTGGAAAAATTCCCCTTCGGCATGGACATGGTCGATTACCTAGGCTACATCGTTGATTAGTACGACGTGCATGTGAATCCAACCAAGATCCAGATCATCCGTGACTGGCCAGCCCCAACCACACTCATTGAGCTTTGGAGCTTCTTGGGCCTTGCTAATTTCCATCACAAGTTCGTGCTGGGATTCTCCCATATTGCATGGGCCCTCAGCCAAGTAACCAAAGGTGGTGGTATAGAGAAATTTGTGTAGGGTCTGTCCCAACAAAAAACGTTCAATGATTTGAAGCAATGCTTGTTCTCAACCCCAGTACTTTCATTACCGGACCTGCAATGACCCTTTGAGATCGAGATAGATGCTTCTGACTATGTTGTGGGTGTCGTCCTCACTCAACACCACCCCATGGCCTAACATAGTGGGACACTATCAGATGTTGTCCGCAAGTACCCTACTTACGACAAAGAAATACACTCCATTGTGTAAGCCTGCCACCAATGGAGACATTACATTCTTAGGAAGGAAACAATCATCCACACTGATCATAATCCACTGCAGTTCATGCAAACACAAGGCAAACTGCAGAATGACTGCCATCAGAAATGGTCCACATACTTGCAAAAGTTCCACCTCAACATCAAGTATAAAATAGGAAGTATCGATTGAGTTGATGATTGCCTCAGTCGACCTCCAATCGCGACACTCACCACAGTGCTAGACTCTTGCGACCACGAGACCTCGGGATGGCCCCACCTCTATGAGATGGACCTTGACTTCGCCACCACCTACCAAATGTTGGGCGTAAACTCAGTTGTCACTAATTTCCATCTTCAGGAAGAGTTGTTCTTCCATCTGGGCCATCTTTGTGTTCCATCAAGCGAGCGAGCAAAGATGATTTGGGAAGCCCACTACAATCGGATGGCATGACACTTTGGCGTCAAAAAGATAATGGCAGTGCTGCAGAAACATTTCTACTAGTCAAAACTTCGACAAGATGTCAACAAATATATCAAGTCCTGCACTGTCTGCGCTATTTCCAAACCGACCACTAAGAAAGAGGGCCTTCACACCCCTCTGCCTACTCTTGACAGGCCATGGGAATCCATCTTAATGGACTACATCTCGAGCCTTTTTTCCACTAATAGGGCAAATGACTGTGTTTTTTGGTTGTTGATCGCTTTTCCAAAATGGCGATTATGGTCGCATGCATGAAGAGCATCACAGAAGAGGCCATTGCCAATATCTTCTTTGAACGAGTATGAGTACATTTTGGAATCCCACAAAACATTATCTCAGATCAGGAAAATCGGTTCCTCAGCACATTCTGGTTGATCCTCTGGTCACTTCTAGACACCAAGCTCACCAAATCCACTTCCTTCCAGCCCCAGACAGATGGGCAAACTGAGGTCGTCAATCGGATGATCATGCATATCCTACGCATGTACAATTCCAAGCACCCCTACACATGGGATGAGAGTCTTCCTTATGTTCAACATAGCTACAACCAATCCCTCCAAAGATCAACCGACCACAGCCCCTTTCAGGTGGGGTTGGGATTCAAACCATTGGGTCCAATGGATGTTGCACTACCCCTTGTGGCCACCTCGACCGACTCGTCACCTACTCCAACTGAAGCCGACAAAGCCACCTGGTTCATTGATCGAATATAGCACATTCGCCAACAGGTTCAGGATATTTTACAGAAGTCCAATGCCAAGTACAAGCAGCGCCATGATCAACATTGGTTGCCACATAAGTTTTAGATGGGAGACAAAGTTTGGTTGCACTTGCAAAAACAATGCCTTACAGGGCCCCATCAGAAGCTTCACCCACTCTGCTATGGACCTTACACCATCACCAAGGATGTGGGTGACAAAGCTTTTGAGCTCAACATTCTCCCTTTTCTTGGCCTGCACCCAATGTTCAACGTGCCTCCTCTTCGGCCATATTTCCCACCATTATTGGACACCTTAGAGATAGTAGAACAGTTGACACCAACAGATCTCAACCCTAACCGCATGTAACAGGAATCCAGTGATCATATTGTATACACACGGGTCAAGGCCACTCGACATCAAAGGATCCAGCTTTATCGAGTTGTCAAAGTAGGGCAGCTCCTGCACCAAGGCAAGTGGCTCACCTGGGGCCAAATTCAACAGAAATTTCCTTATCCGATGGGGGAACTCAACGCAATGGAGACCATTGCTTCCTAAGGGGGGAGGATTTATCCAAATGGATGTTGGTGGCCTCCCATATATTCCAACTGGTTCATTTTGGCAGTTTTTTCCTAGTTTTCGGGTCCCCGACTTCCAGGGTCTTATTGAGGCCCTAAACAGTGTTTTTAGGGCTCACCACAGTAAAATTGTAGGTGTAGTTGGATTTTGACGGCAACATGTGTAGTCCTTGAATAGACCTTTCCAATGGGTTATCGTGCACCTAAAATGGAGATCATATGAAAAAGTTATGATCCCAGGAATTTGATGTACAAGCTTACCCCAACGGGGCCCACATGACTTTTGGTGCTTCATCTCCTCGGGTTAGGTTTTTGGATGTCCAGGATTTTGAAATTCATGTTTATTGTAAAAAGGATTTCAGAGCCTCGTTGTAATCATGTTCTTGTGAATGAGTGCAGTCGTCACATCTCTTCTCAGAGATAAGCCGCCATTCTAGTAAGATTATTTTCCGTTGCATTTTACAATTTCATCATATTTCCTTATTGAATAGAAGTCAGTTTTACTGTATCTCTGTTATTTTGTGTTAAGCATAATAATAATCTGTATTCATTTCATTCAAGAGGTCTTCCATTAATGCAAACACATCTTCCCCTTCCCCCAACGTTTCCTGTAGAATAATTAAATCAGGTTGACTGGACTCCACCAATATTTTTAGGGCGGATTTTTTGGAGGGGCTTGCCACACCCCTACAGTTAAAAGAGAGAACTTTCATGGGGGAAACCCCTGGGATTTTTCGATGCTTTATGTGCCCCCATAATTGATAATTGTTTCCCAGCTACCATGTCAACCAAAGTCTGATTCTGGGCAATGGAAAGATGGGGTTTTCTCCCCTGACCAGATCCCCCTTTTAATAACATGGGGTTTTTGCCTAGCTCCTCGGGCCTAGGGTTCGAGTCAAATAGAGTTGGGATAGCTTTTTTCCTGAGTTGATATGCAATATGGCGATCTTATGTATCCCTAGAAGATTCATCCTCCTCCATAACCTTCATACCAGAGTCTAATGGCACTTCTTGAGTCAAGGGAGATAAGGTTAAAGTGGATCCCAAACTAGAAAGAGAAGGTGAACTTTGACCCTTAAAGGAGAACATGATATTTTTCAGAGTAGCCAACCAATATTTTCCCATGAGCAACAAAGAATTAATCAAAATGTTAATTGAATGAGGAGGATTTGGTAACATACCCT
>JASDQU010750494.1:0-14912 GCA_032191745.1 Picea mariana
AGGGCTTGGCCATTCACCGGGTAGGTGTCAGGCTGCCCCTCAAGATTCTGCAATAAAAAAGAACTGGGACCCAACTTTTCAGCAATTAAAAACGGTCCCAGCCACAAATTTTGAAATTTTGTGTGCTCTCCCTTTCCCTCATGCGGTTTTTCCCACTTCAAGACGAGATCACCTACTTCAAAATTCCTATCAGAAGCAGAGTTAGAATCGAACCAGCTTTTAACCAATAGTTGATGCTGATCTAACTTACATTTAGCTTGTTCTCTTACCTCTTCTAGCTTCATCAAAGCGTTAATTCGGTTTTCCAAAGGAGGACAATCTTCTTCTTGGACTTTCTGTGACAACTGAAGTGAAGGAAGAAGAATGTGAGGTGGCAGAATTGCTTCTCTTCCATAAATGAGAAAAAAGGGGGAGTTACCTACAACATCTTTTGGTGTTACCCTATCATCCCACAACGTGTTTAGCAGCGCATTGTGCCAATTCTTGTGATTTTCAACCACCGTTCTCTTGATGATTTTAATTAAGTTCTTGTTTGTCGATTCTGCCAATCCGTTGCCCTGGGGGTAATAGCTAGCAGAATACTTCAGCTTAATTCCTTTTTCCAAAGAGAACTTGCTTATCTCAAGAGAGGAAAAGTAAGAAGCATTATCAAATACTAAATAGTCAGGGATACCGAACCGAGTGATAATATTCAAATTTAGAAAGGCAATTACCTGACTGGTGTTGACAGTTCTTAACGCAGCAGCTTCAGACCATCGGGTAAAGTAATCTGTGGTTGTCACAATAAAATTGTGTTGTTGCAAGGATGAGGGGTTGATTGGACCTATGATATCAAGGCCCCACTGTTGAAAAGGGGAATCTACCGAAACAGGCTGCAAAGGAAAGGCTGGTTTTTGTAAACGCCCTGATGCTTTCTGACGAATGATACATTTACAACACAAGACATGGGCATCTCTAAAATGTGTGGGCTAGTAATAACTAGCTCTTAAAACCTTATGGGAAGTGGTGTCACCACCAAAATGACCACTAGCTTCTCTTGCATGCAACTCTAGCAAGAAGTTTTTTGCTTCGTCTTTTTCAAGACAACGCATCAGTACGTCGTCAAAATTTTGACGAAACAGAACACTGTTAACCAGATGAAAGGAGGTAGACTTTAATATCAGCGCTCTTATTTTAGCGGGGTCTAGGTGATGGGGGGATGACCCATGTTCAATACAGAATCTTATATCGTCATACCAAGGACTCACAGAGTTTTGTGTACAACAGATTAAACTTTGATCGCTTCATCCTAGGTTTGACGTATCGCTTTCTTCTTGCTGTCCTACTGCTGAATTAGCAACTAACTTGCATAACCCTTGGCCTCTCACTATCTAAGCTGGGGTGATTTCTAATTCATATTCCTGCAAAGAGGTGACCCAGTTGGCCATCTTTTCACCTAGTTCCTTTTGCACTAACAGGTTCCTCACAGCTGGGTAGGGAACAATAACTTTCGTCCTAGACTTCAAAAGATAGGACCGGAAGTGCTTAACCTCTTTGAAAACATCGTAGGCTTGCCAATCTACCACTAGGTAATTAAGTTCAGTGCCTTTGAAAGCAGAGCTCATAAAGGAAATGGGTACTTCATTGTTCTCGGCATTCTTTTGGGTTAAGACGGCGGCATAGGAACAGTCAGAAGCAAAAGTGTAGAGTGTAAAGTCTTGAGAATAATCTGGGCTCATGAGAGACGGAGCGTCTATTATGGCCTTCTTTATTGCATTAAAAGCTTGATTGTCTAGGGGTCCCTAATGATATTGGGTGTCTTTCTTGATCAAATTATGTAAAGGCCTTACCATTTCGGAGAAACTGGGGACGAATCTCCTCACGAAGTTAATCTAGCCTAAGAAAGACTGCATAGATTTTTTGGATGTAGGAGGGGGGAGTTTCGTGATGACTTGAGTGCTTTCAGGGATGATAATCATCCCTTCACTAGACAAAATGAATCCTAAGAGTTTACCCTGTTCTACTGCAAAGATGGATTTTTTGGGATTCAAGGAGATGCCGTATTTACGACATCGCAGTAGGACGGCTCGTAAGTGAGCTATATGATCATTTTTGTTTTTAGAAAATACAATCACATCATCTAAGTAAACTACAACAGACTGATTGATTAAGCCTTGGAAAACAATGTCCATTGCTCTCTGAAAAGTGGCACCAACATTAATCAATACAAAGGGCATTTTACGATAAGCATAAGTGCCCCATGGGGTATGGAAGGTAGTCTTAAGCTGGTCTGGTGGAGACATCAGAACTTGGTTGTATCCCGAGAAACCATCCAGTAAGGATAGCCTCTCAGAACCAGATACCTATTGAAGAATCTGTTCCATGGGCGGGACAAGATAGTTGTCTTTATCAGACGCTCTATTAAGGTTTCGAAAATCGACGCAGAGTCAGATTTCCCCACTTTTCTTCCGGACTGGGACAAGGTTAGAAACCCATTGAGTGTTCCTAATAGGAAAAATTATCTTAGCATTTAGGAGCTTATTCAATTCTTTTTGAACGGTTGATTCGAGCTTGGGGTGCATTTTCCTCAATTTTTGTTGAAAGGGTAAGGTTTGGGGCTTCATCGGAATGACATGCTGTATGATGTTAGGTTCGAAATTTTTAAGGTCATCATACGTCCATGCAAAGACATCTTTAAATTATTTGAACAATTTAATAAATGCATCTCTTTCTTGTTGAGAACATCCCAACCCTAGATTAATGCACTGAGGATTTTCATTAGTTCCTAAGTTTACTTTTTCATAAGATAACGAGGAACTATTGGTTTTACAATTGACCATATTTTTAAATTTATCTTGAAGATCATAAAAATTCTCTAATCTAATTACAGATTTAGGGATCGAGTTTACCATATCCGATGAAGATTCAGGAGTTCTCGGATATGGTAACCGTGCCTTGAAAGGTTTCTTCCATGTGCAGAAAGTTAATAATATGCTGATCATCGTCAAATACCCTCTAGTTTGTGATATTGTCGGGAATGGATGGCCGAAACAACAGCTCAACGAAGAATGCATCTGGGGACAAGCCTTCTGCAAGAAGAAGTTTAGAAGCTACATTAGCTAATAAATCTGCTTCAGAGTTATTCAATCTAGGAATAGAATTGATATTGAAAGAAGAAAATTTATTCATTAAATTCCATACCTCAGACTAGTAGCTTTTGAGATGCGGAGACAGACAGTGGATAGAGTCTCTTACCTGTCTAACCACTATTTCAGAGTCGCCAAAGACGGTTAAATTTTGAATGTTCATATCCGAAGCTTTTCTGAGACCTTGCAGTAAAGCCTCATATTCTGCAGTATTGTTAGTACATTCAAATTCCAACCTACATGCCATCAATGTTTTGTTACCTGCCAGATCGATAATGATGCATCCTACACCAGCTCCTTCTTTGGACTTTGATCTGGCAAAATAAAGAGACCAAATTTGATTTCTATCGGGTACATGAGATAGTTGCATAGATGTCGTTGGCTGCACGTATGCTACAATCTCGGACTGCTATTCTGGATTGGTGATAGTTGAAGCCTCGGCCATGAAATTTCCAAAGAAGGTGTCCATCCCTTGTAGTTCGGGTGAATCGGCAGAAGGTGTAAATGGTTCGTTGGGATCGTTCAAATCTGTGACCGTGAACTTAAGGTAGCGCTCATGATTTACTTTGATTTTATTAGGCTTGCTATTCTCTAGAAGCCATAGATGGGACCAATCTGTCGCGAGATAACCATGTAGCTGTTTCGACCAGTCCCTGCTTAAAAACAGACCATACACTTATGGAATATCCATAACAATTATATCAATAACTTGATAAACCTTGGGGTTAGATGATAATCTAATAAGCACATTATTTAGTTTTCCTATAACTTTGACATTTGTCCGATCAAGTTGTATGATTTTTAAAGTCAAGGGCTCAACTTCAGCATTAATATTTTGGCAAACAAACCAAGGCATCACATTGGATGACGCTCCTGATTCTACCATACAATTGTGCACGTTTCTATGAAAGATCTCGAAAGTTAATAGGAAAGGAGGTACATTTTTGCGAGTACTAAGAGTAGTAGCTTGTGGCTTTTTACTCGCAATTTCTATGGCTACTTTATCTACATTATTTACATTATTTACATTACTTACAGGAAGGCTTCCTTTATCTTGAGGATCAGGATTGTTTTTAGTGGAATACTTTTGGGGAACTTTGTTCTGCACAACCTTGTTACCATTAGAATTACCGTTTTTGCCATTCTCCAAGATATTCTGTAACATTTTTTGTAGCAGAAATGGAAACTTCAATAACTCATAAATAGAAATGTTAGCCCTTAAATTTTTAAGATCTTCAACTACATCATAATCCAAGTTGGGGTTCACATTACTCTGTTTAGTCTCAGCTGATTTAGACTGCTTTGGAGGTGAAGTTGTAGTGTTTTCGGTAGAAGGTTTGTTTGTTGTCTTACTCCTGGTATTATAAGGATGTACTGTCTCGAAGTTAGCTTGAAAGATGCTATCCGAGAAGTGTCCAAAAATGTTTGGAGAAGACTCTTCTTCTTGAACTGTTTCTTGTTCAACTACCTCCTCAGGAGTTTCAGGAGGCATCAAGTTATCTTGGGCTTCTAGAATTGTTTGAAGGGTGCATTGCAGACTTTCTAGATTTAGGCCTTCGGTGGTTGGATTAGGTTGGTTTGTAGGAAAAGGCCTTTGAAATGGGGTTTTGTAAGGTCCTTTTCTCGAGGAAGCTTCTTCAGTAGTCCTTTTTAAGTCTACAACTTGATTTGACAGTTTTTGAACAACTTTGGTTAAGTTTTCTAAATCATAATTTTCAGGCTGTGTTTTACTTTGAGTGGGTCTGGGGAGGATCTCGATCTTATTTTTGGAAGAATAACTAGTCTCAGTTTCATTGCTAGTAGAGTCTTTAAGACTAAGTATGTCTTTTTCAATCCGGTTGGCTTCCTCGAAGGCTTCTAACAACGTGTCTTTCTTGGATCGCTTAACCCAAATAGCTATACTTTGATGCAAAGCTTTGGTGTAGTATGCTATTATAAGACTCTCAGCAGGCATAGAATCCGCAGGGATTCAGTTTTTAAGTGTTAAGAATATTTTATTAAAGTCTTTAACTTTTTCTTTTGGGTTCATTCTGAAGCTCGAAAGGTCCATGACTAGGACTTCCGGAGGTTTACCGTCTCTGAACTTTTCCAAAAAGCATGACTCGAACTTTTCCCAAGACACGATGGTATGGGGTTGTTGGGAAAAGTACCATGTGGATGCATTGCCCTCGAAAGTATATGGGAACAACCTACAAACAACGTCTTCATGTTCGACATTGCAGAGTCTTATGGATAACATAAAATTTTTAATGTGATCTTTAGCAATTTGTTTTGAGTCAGGGTCAAACTTGGGAATCCATTTCTTCGGGTGTTTAGGTAAAGGATGCTGAGCTCCAGGTACGGCTACAACATCCTGATAAAGCCAAGGTCTAGCAAGGTTGTTCTAATTTTCCATTGGTGTAGTGGGTGTGGAAGGCTGAGAAGGGGAACTACCTTCATCAGAGGAATCTCCTCCAGAAGAGGAAGGAGATGATGGAGGTGGTGAAGGGGGTATCCCAGATCCTCCTGCAACAGGATTTAAGATTGGATCTGTAGGATTCACAGTGATACTAGTGTCTCCTAATTGTTCTCTGATATCGGAGAAGTCCAAAGGTTGTCCCCATGGATGGTTAGGTTGCCTCAAATAGGCTAAGGCACTATGTGTTTTTATAAGAGATTGATGAACAATCTCTTGTATGTCACCACCTGTAGGATTAGGGGTTGTTGGTTCAACTATGATCTGTGGATCGTCGGTTGAAGTAGTTGATGTTTGAAGGGAAATATTATCATTTGAATGGCTGCTAGTCACTATAGGTGAGAGATTAGGTGGTGGAGGAGTCTTGTAACCGCCTCGTGCCATTAATTAAATTCAGGCCCTCCTTCTAGCGCCATTTGTTGACGGGCGAAAATGACCGTCCATCAACTGGAAGAGTGGAACCGGTCTGGGGTTGTCTAATAATCCAAGCCGTTTGGGATGAACCACCCTGACGGGTTTAGCAGCTCCATTAGCCAATCTAAGGTCCTAAGAAAACAAAAAAAGAAAAACTATTCTAAACTAACTAATCTAACTAAAACTAACTATTAAACTAACAAAACTAACCTAACTAAAATAACTATTAAAACAAACTAAACTAATCTAGCTATTCTATATATACAATCTACTAACTACTACTATACTAACTCTAACTAATTAACTATCTAACTACTAACATAAATAAATCTTATTCGCAACATGTACAATATCTACAATTTACAGATTTAAATAAAACCTGAAAAACTCATTTATATTCTGCCCTAAGACAGAGAAAGATATTTTTGTTGATTTAATAATTTTATGAACAGAGATAAAACAAAAAATAACTAAACTAAACAACTAATATACTAATTCTAACTACAAATCTAACTAAACATATATCTATCTAAACTACTTAAATTATACTAAACAAACTAATGAAAACAAATCACAAACTGACCTGGAGAAACACTCCAGATTTGTCCTGTGTATGATGATTGTCTTAGCTGATCGGAGGGGGGAAACCCGCACTGAATTATCCACTAGCTTCTCGTAAATGGGAAACTGTTGCACTCTTCAATATAATTACAGAACAAAGAAGACATAAAAATTACAACAATCATATGATTTATAAATCTTCACAGTTAGATAAACCTGTATGCAAAGACTTATACAAAATAATTCAATTGATGAAGAAGAGAAATCTGTCATTCATTAACTGAACAAAGTAATTGCTGTATTTTTAAGATAATGAAAGAAATCAGATATGGATCACATTAATTAAATCACATCATTCTGCAATAGACTATGATAGCTAAAGTAGTGTATAATCAACTGCAAATGACATGCATAAACTTGAAACAAAAGATTGATATTATGAAAGCGAAAGCTGTAGCAAAACATCAACTTTCGTCTCAGTTTGTATTAGAAATCCATAGCCTGGTTCTACCACAAGTGAGGATGACCCTTATTACAAAAAATAATAAGTATTTAAAGACCTTTCATAGGGTAAAACATCCCCGTGGAAGTTATCAAAACCGTTTACATAAAATCTGGGAAGATATCCCAAGTCTGACTAAACTAGGAACCTAAAATAAAACTAAAACACCCAAATATCTCCTAGATTGTCCAGCATGTCCAATGCAATTTCGATGTACCTGAAAAGGGTCAAAATTGGACAAGTTAGAAGGGTATTTTATTAATAAAATGATAAAAAATCTAATTCTACAGACTAGCTACAAAATCTTGCGATTCTGTAGCTGGTCTAAATAAGACACAGAATCAGCATAAAAATCAATTCAAATCTTTAAAAGAATTAATTCAACTATTAACAAGTATCTAATAGCTAATTGAAAGACAAAAGAATCATTCAAATCAAGATTGTTATACTAATTCGAGATCAAAACAAAATTAAAATCAAATGATTACAGAGATGCATATACTCTGTTTCGTTTGTTGCCACATAATCGGGTGAATAGAATCATGATGAATAGTAATGAAATCGTTTCATATCAAATTGAAATCGATACATTTAAAACAAATCATAGACAATTGTTATGCTGCCTCATCAACAAGAAACACGATCGAATCCAGACAAGATCATTTTCAAATCAACATAACTGTATTGACATAACAAACGATCCATGCCATGAGCAAATTAAATAAAAAATGGCACATAAATCTTCACAAACGAAATCATAATAGGATCAATCAGTTGGTAACAGAGTTTGTAAGAATTATCCGATCGTTTGTTATTGCAAATTGGGGTAGACAAAATCATTCACGAAATCATTTCTTGAATTCATTTTGAAACGACTATTACCCGAATTTCCTCATACGAATTTGACAGAAATAACATAATTCGGTCTGAGTTAACAAACTCGTTTGAAAATTAAAATTAACAGAGTTGCAATCAAGTCTATTTTTGATACGAATACAACTCATAAAATCGATCACACTAACTGAAGATAGACAACAATCCAATCAAGCAAATCAAACAACTGGGGTTTAACATAGTTGTCGTGAATCAAAACCGTTCCATGATTCGAGCGTATTTGCACTGGCTTAAATGAGAATATTGTTTTCATGAAAAATAGAGTCGTTCTTTCCAAATTATTATCAATCAGAGATGTATTCCCGATTTAGAAGATTATATCAATTCAAACTCACGAAGTTGTTCCAAAATCACGGCATAGAAACTGAATTAGAGCTGATATAATCTAACCATGATGAAATTATACCAAATCAAACATGATCGTGATCTAAATTCAGCATGAAAAATTTCCTGTTCAAATTGGATACAAACAAATTCACTTGAAAGAAAACCATCGATTTCGTTAACTTAACAGACAAACAAATCAAATCCGATGAAAATCTATCAGTGGCTAAACTGGGTATGAGCAAATCGTGTATCCAAATAGAAGTTTCATTTATTTTTAGCAAAGCAAAAATAATTTACAGGATGAACACATTATGATAGACCCATTTCGAATGATAGATAGAGCTATTTGAAAATCAAATTCAAATCATTATATTAATCTTGGTCATTCACAAAATTAAAATGATATCAAAATTCATACCTGTATGACAAGCAGATGGCTTGATCATGACATTTTGGAGTTGACAACGGCTGTAACCAATTCAACATTCCGAAAAATGATGGAACCAGTAGTCCTCTGCTTCCTATCAGTTGCTTGAAGCTTGTCCCTTTGGCTGGTCAACGCTGCAATTTGATATTCCAATGATTTGATTTTCGATTGAAGTAAAGGAACGTCTAAATAGTATCGTTCCAACCACACATCACATTGGTCACATGACGACTGTCCGGGCTTCGAAAGTGCAGGTGAGGGTTTGGTTACATTGCCGAGGGTTTCGTCAGGTAGTTTGATCCCTGGGTAACTGGGATTGTTTCTTAGGCAAGGGGGAAGATTCGAGATGAAGTCATAAGGTGGCTCAGAGCACAGACCCTATGAGTAAGGGTACTCACTAGCTAGGAAGCGTTCTATGTCATAGTCCAAATCCTCACTAAGGACTATGGGCTTCTGCTCAATACTAGGTTTAGGTTTATTTCTAGCCATTCTCGAGATAAGCCGAGCATTCTTTTTTCCTTTTCCATCAACAGTAGGGTTACCTCTAACCTTTTTGCTCACAGGATTTTTTATAGCCTCAGCCTTCTCAGTTATAACGTCGGGTAAGTCAATATCAAGGTCGACTGAGGGCTTAGGAGAGGGCAGTAGGACATGGAAGGGCACGGGTGGCTCGATCTTGGTTTCATTAACCACAAGCTTGTCAATTTGGATAGGGTCTATATCATCAAAACCATTTCGAGTGATAAAAGCTCGCCAGCTATCACCGTGGAGACTTAAGTTATGAACAATGATGAGTCTGATTAGTCCATGGTGGAACAGGCTACTATCGACCATCTCCCTTTTAAACCTTTTTGACATTTTGTATAGGCTACGCTGGAAGTAAAAGGGCATATTCAACGGGTATCCCATAAAATTCATTAACAAACACAGGTGGTAGAGAAAAACGAGTCCATATCGACCCTCACAGGTCACGAATTGTTTGACCACCATCAAAATATCATGCCATCATGGTTTAAGCATGGAGATGGGCATACCTCTATCACAGGACGTGAACTTTCGCGAGACGAACAGTAGCGGACATGGCACCTCCTCGACCTTAGAGTTTTTAAACCAACTTTGGCTCGAGGATGGTAACCCTATAGTAGAACTAATAAAATCCTCACTGATTTCCAACTGAATGTCAGCCACCTTGGCTCTACAACCATCAAAAGTTAGGGCGAACTGTTGTGCAACAAATAAATTAAAACCCTCAAACCTTTGCATGAATGTGAGCCAACGGTTATCCTCTAAGTCCTTCCGTGCATTGTCGAACGAATGTGAGCCAACCATTATCCTCTAAGTCCTTCCATGCATTGTCGAACAGTAGCAAGGCTTGGCTACCGTTCAGCTCAATTCGCACCACTGGTGCCATGGAGCCGAGCACATGGTAAGTCCAGGGTTTGGATCATAGCACACACAGGAGCAGAGTGCATGAAGGGTTACCCGAGCTAACATAGGTGAAACAGGGATAAGGGATAGGCATTAATGACATCGTGCGAAGGTGGTGGAGCTTATTTCTGCCATGCATAATAGTTATTTCCAAGGTACAACCGCCAATGCTTATAGCTGTTCAACCCACTATTGTATAGTTTTTAAAAATCATGTCACTTGCCTGACTAATGAAATCAATGGTAAGTGTATAACCAACGCGCGCAATCAAAGTTATGCCATAGTTTTAAACAACCAACATACAAATCAAAATCAATACCAAGTGTTTAACCAATGTGACATGCGTTGTATCAATTCATATCAAGAGTTTAAGCGAGGTACCAATGCGTTTTGAACTAGGTGTCATATCAAATGAAATACATCAAGGGTTTAACCATAGCATTTATATATTTTATGAAACCAATGGTCAAGTAGATAAAATCAAAGAACATGTAAAACCAAATGCCAATGCATCACAAACTCACTGAAACAAAATTACACAATCAGTCGAAGCATGAGTACAGATCAAAAGGTCTTGCTAGTTGTATAATGATAAGTGAAATGTAAGCGCAATGGACATATCGACAAGAAGGATAACGACAATTCAATAATGATTCTAATGTGACTTCGAAAGACTAAGTTTTCACACTTACAGTCGTGAAAACAAAAATGAAGGTAAATGTGCAAATGTAGCAAAAATAAAAGTGTCGTTTATTTGAAAATTGCGACGAAAAATTGATGTTTGCAAAACATTGGTGTAGGTAGCTTATAAGACAATGGAAAAAAGTGAATTGGTTGCCAACAGGTAAAAAGGGAAGATAAATATAAAACCACCTTTACTACTCGTTGGGGTACCTTTGCTTATGAACGTATTCCTTTTGGCTTATCTAATGCAGGTGCCACCTTTCAAAGATATATGTAAATAGATTTTGACAATTTGATCGGGAAGATCATTTAGATCTACCTTGATGACTTAACATTATACTCTAAAATCCAATCAAATCATTTTGGTCATATGAGAAAATTTCTCATGTGATGTAGGAAATTTGGTATTTCTCTAAATCCTTAGAGGTCCATTTTTGGTGTTACCGAGGGAAAACTCCTTCGACACATCATCTCCGATTCAGGAATAAACATCGATCCTGAAAGGATTGATTCTATCCTTAATCTCCCTGCTCCCACTTCCAAGAAAGAGGTTCAAGATTTTAGGGGGGTTATTAACTTTGTCCGTAGGTTTGTTCCAGATTTTGCTGTGATGGTCAAGCCAATTCATAATCTTCTTAAGAAAGATCATTCATTTTCTTGGACAAATGATGTCTAAAATTATTTTGAAGGGATTAAGAAAGCAATCACTTCCGCACCGTTTCTGGCAAAGCCAGATTTTGAGAAAGAATTCACGATATATACTAATTCCATCGAGGAGGAAGTTTCTATTGTCCTCATGCAAAACGATGACCAAGGAAATGAAAGACCAATGACTTACATGAGTCAAAGATTGTCTGATGATGAATTTAAATATTCTTTTATTGAGAAACATGCTTTCTCTCTTATTAAGGCCTTTGAAAAGTTTTTCCACTACATCTTAGGTAAGCATACGTTGGTAAAGGTCCCTTTACCTGCTGTCAAGTTTTTACTCTCACAGACTTATCTTTCAGGAAATCTTGCACATTGGCTTGCTAAGATCTAGGAGCATGATTTAAATATCGTGACTTCTACCACTATCAAAGGACATGACCTAGCCCTTCACTTGGCTCAACATGCTGAGAATGGTGAAGAAATTGATGAAGAATATAGTTCCCTTTCATTTCTCTTTTACATTGACGATCGGATCCTCCCTGTGTCTGAACATCCTTGTTACAAGAAATTGGTTTATTATTTACAGAACCAAAAATGTCCAGACAACTTAGACACTCATCAAAGGAGAAGACTCCATCTTGAATCTGCAAGATATGTCATTATAGGAGACTTATTATTTTGAAGATCTGCTGATGGTGTGCTTTTTCCTTGTGTAAACAATGAAGACACACATAAGCTGTTGCAAGAAGCTCATGGTTCTTCAAGCTCTGTCATTCATGTAGGAGGTCATTTTTCTGCAAAAAACCCTGCTTTCAAAATTATTAGAAAAGGATACTACTGGCCTTCAATATTTCGTGACCCTTATGTTTTTTTCGAGATCTTGTGATAAGTGCCAAAAATTTGCTGGCAAAGGATGCCTTTCAACCATGCCATTACAACTTGTCCTACCAGAGTTTCCCTTCTCAAAGTGGGGATTGGATTTTATTGGTCCTATTAACCCTCCTTATTCAGCTGGACAATTTTTTTATTTTGACAGCCACAGACTATTTTACAAAATGGGTTGAATTTGTCCCACTTAAGAATTCCACAGATGATCAAGTAATTTCTTTCCTCAAAAATAATATTTTTTCCATATTTGGCCTTCCATTAGAAATTATTACAGACAATGGCCCCGCTTTCATCTATGCTAAGATGACTCAATTTCTAGCCAAGTTGGGGGTTAAACATTTCACCTCATCAGCTTATTACCCCTAAGGAAATGGGAAGGCCAAGTCTACCAACAAAAAATTGGTAAGAATAGTCAAAAGTCTCATCAAAGATAAGCCTCGTCAGTGGGCNAGCCTCGTCAGTGGGACACTCTCCTCACTTATTCCCTCTGGGAAGATCGAACTATCGCCAAGGTAAGCATTGGATGTACCCCTTTTCATCTTGTTTATGGTCAAGAATCCCTTTTGCCAACCGAACTGGAACTTTCGTCCTTAAGGTTGATGCTACATGTCGAAGAATTAAATTATTCAGATGTTTCACAAAGGATAAATGCACTACTAGATTTGGAAGAACAAAGGGTGTTTGCTTTGGATAATATTAAAAGGAGACAACAAACTGTTAAGAAGTATTTCAACAATAGTGTCAAGAGTGTCAAGTTTAAGGTCAACGAATGTTTTTTGCTATGGGACTCGACTCACACTGATAAGGGAAGACACTCAAAATTTTAGAAATTATGGCTTGGTCCTTTCAAGATCTCTTTTGTCTTAGTTACAAACTCTTACATTCTAAAAGATTTAGAAGAATGATTGTTTTCCTACAACACTAATGGTTCTCACTTGAAGCATTACGTGGAACCAACTTGAAAATCTCTAATGCTGTCTGGATTTTCTGTATTTTAGTAGTATAGCTCCATTTCCAGTTTTTCTATTTTTCTTTTCTACTTACAGTAGCTGATTTTTGTTTATGTTTTAAGATTTTCCTACCACATTTACTTTTCTGTCACTTTATTTCTGCTATTTTAGTTTTCTACAATTTTATTCTATTAGATTTTTCATTTTGTCATCTTTTTTAGTCGAGAATAAAATGTTGGATCGGTTATGCCATGATGACACTCCTACAAGATATTGCTGGTCAATAACACTCAAACTTACACAGTTGTTACGATGTTCCCCTGAGGACACACTTAAATTTGTTATCTACTTTCACTGCTGTCTTATAAAGAGATTGGTTATCTACCTCTTCTTATCTCCATTTCTTCGTCCATTTGATAAATAAAAGAGTAGATCCATCAATTTTAATCCTTGATATAAGAGTCGATTCTGGTTGAATGATTATGCATACAGGGATAAACCCCCTCATACTTAACATTTTTCATAAGCTATTCCCAAATTCCCAGTCATTTTTCCATTAAATCTGCTCACCTTCCCCTGTTGCATAATTATTCTGGTTACATCTTTTAAAATTATTGTTCTTGGTATGAAAAACCATGAGTTATGAGTCATAAATCTGTTGAAAACAAATTTCCCCATGGAGTCGTCAGTTTGTTGACGATTAAAATTGCAACAAAGTTTTTTCCCGGAAAGTGTTTCTAAAGCCTATTATGATAATGCTAAATAATACTAGTAGGTGGGAACCCCTTGTAGATTGGAGATCAGGTCTGCTTCTTATTTGGTGTTATGCTAATGTTTGACACTTCTTACATGGTTGATGACATCTTGTTTTTATTGAATTATGGATCAATTATAAATGTTTCTTTTGTTGCTCCAGGCTCAAGGTTTTATGCTACAACATCCTAGGCTATTCATGGTTGCCATTGCTGCTATTCTTGGATCTATTACTTATGACACCTGCAACATATATATGTTAGTAATAATAAATAAAGGAAAATTAAGAGGAGATTAAGCAATGTGAACAAAAACACAAAGTGAAGAAATTATTCTATACTAACTTGCTACACTATGTGCATCAAGAGGATAGTGGTAAATCCTAGCTAACATATGATAGCCATGCAATTTATTGAAGTTATATAGAACCATAGTTGGCATGCATAGTTGAAATGGTAATATATGATGTGGATGGCATTCTTGGAAATTAAGAGTTGGTTGTTTCGATGCATGGTTCAGATTGGATGATTTGTTGAGATAATAGCTGGCACGTAGTAAGAAATTAAATGAACTTTAGTGTGGAGGTGACATGCATTTACTACACGTCACCCTTACTCCCTCTGTTGGCCTCCACCCTAGTAGGGCTATTGTTCAAACTGTTGTTGTGGTTATGTTCCGATTTCTTAGTAGAGAGGAATTGCTTGGCCAACTCATGTTTTAAGGTGTTCGATTACAGGTATGTATTGTTTTGGCCATTCATGAGTCTACTTTGGTTATGAAATGGATATTGGCTCAGGTGTATTGGTTTTTCCTTTCTTTAAGTATTACAACTGTGTAAGATTGTGATTTTGAA
>JASDQU010750494.1:22684-38295 GCA_032191745.1 Picea mariana
CCAACGATCCAGATTAGTGCACCTGGATCAATGGCGATGAAGGAAATTACGGACCCCCCCGCCTTTCTACCTTTAAGCCGAGGGGGGGGTCCGGAATTGCGTATGCAGCTTTTCGACGGCCACAATCGAGGAGCCCGGATCAACGGCTCATGAACAACCTCATCCCTCTCAGCTGCCCTACCTTTAACCTGCGTGGGCCATTCTCCCGTCATGTCACCTTCCTTTCCAAATTTCCCCTGCCGACATGTGTCATCAACCCACCTCCCATCTTTGGTCCACGGGGTCCTCCCTTCTTTTCACCATCCACTCATTGCTTGCCACATGTCCTGCTCCATTCCACGTCAGCCTCTCACCAAAGGGTAAGATCATTATCTCTTGTCTTCCTCCCTTTCGCTTGATATTTAATGCTGTGAATCATCCTGTGTCACCTTTCCCATACCTCGTTGTTTCTTCCACGCCCTCATAATCTGATTGCATCACCCCTATCATTCGCCCCGTCATTTTCTTAAAGGCCTCCATGATTGTCCCTCAAGCCATTCAGTTATTCCAGGTGGCAACGCGAGAAGTCTTTCACTTCCCAAGGTGATGAGTTGGCCAGATCCTCCTCGATCCCAAGAAAGCAGTTATTGAAGCAGTTGGTGGTGGTTAGGCATCGTCTCTGCCATAATGGGGACGTCCTGCAATGAATTAAAGGCACGTCAATTCACCGATGAAACTGTCAGAAGATCGATCGCGTTTGCCATAAGTTGCACGACCATTCAAAGATTGCAGCTGCAGAGTGTCAGAATCCATGCAGATGCAAAGCCTTCAATGCAGTATCTTGGTTCTGCTGCTGTTGTTATTTTGAGTATATGTAGGCATTTTTGTCATTTTTGTATCTATCGATGGTAGAGCTAAGCTCCCGACTGTAAAGTTTCAGTGAACATTCTGGTTTCCTGGTTATGCCTTTGTGTTTGAGACTTCTTGGTTTATAACAAACAATTCTCCTTTTTCCATCTTTGTTTCATCTTATACCAGAGGGTTCACAGTCGAAGGATTCTCATGGATTACTGTGATTTTGTTATGATAAAGGATTTATTATGGCATCATTGTATTCTCTAGTCTTTTGTGTTCGAATATAAGAAGGTCTTGTGTTTGAATGCTTTCTTCTTCAGTCTATTATGAACCTGATGTTTATGGCAGGCCCTCGCACCCTTCTCATGAAGTCTTCCCCCTACTCACCCTTTATTGCAACTCACTGTTTGGAGTTTATCAAGACCTCACTCGTTCATGCATGCCTGGCCTAGTTTCTGAGTTGAGGCGACTGTTTCGAGTTCGCTTCCATTTGATCACCCCCTCTCAAACAAATCGTGACATTAAACTGATGGGCATCGGGCTCTGCTCTTGCTAGCAATCCAGGGGTGACTTCCGGCTCCAACATTTCTGGCGTCGTTGCTGGGGATGAAGTTGAATATTTTCCCCGGGATTGAACGACAAAGATCGACTGATTCTGAAGGTGCATGAGATATTAGAACTTGAAGATTGCTACTGTGCACCTGGCGACTCCATTGTGACGACTCCACTGGGAAGAACCTGCTCTATCAACTGTGGCTTCGAGAGGCAGACATACGAGGTATAATCCACACTTTCCTTTAGCCACACCAGAAGCTGACACGGAAGCAGTGCGTAGAAAGGGAAAGAGAGCTGCAAAAGAAGTTTCCGCCGCTGAAACAGGTAATACACCCTCCCCTTCTGTGCGAACTCCATTTTTAGATTCTCAGTTTCCTAGTCGGCCTTCCTCTAAGGTTTCACGTTTTCTGAACTTCGGGAGTGTTCCTGCTGAGTTTTCTCCTCCTGGTTTGGTATCAGAGAGAGAAAGCCTTGTCACTCCCCCCTCCCTGGAGGTCTTGCCTTGTCACAAAGCTCGAGCTTCCGAAGATTTCATCACCCCTCATTTTGTTGTTACTGCTGCACAGAAAGAAGCGTCTGCACACTCAGGTTCTTTGGGTTTCTCTCTGTTCCCTCCGTTGTCTCCTTCAAGAACCCCTGTTCTGACATCTCCCGTCCATACTCCTTCTCCTCCTAGTTCTCCTTTACCCAATATCTCTATGGCTGTTGCTAATCCCCCTCCGAACAGAATGGATGCCATATTTTCTGCCAGATATGCTCCTTTGATTCTCCCCCAACCTCTGAACCCCCTCCCTGCTGGAGACTATTTGAAATACATGCCCAAGTTCAGTGGGGAGGGAGACATAACTGTTGAGGAGCACTTGGCTGCTTTTTACAGTTATGCAGATAACTTGAATATCGAAAGTGAAGATGTCTAGATGAGAGTCTTTGTCTAGAGCCTAGATGGAGAAGTGAGGAAGTGGTTCCGAGGCCTGGCCCCTGGGTCGCTGGCATAGAAGCCTTGGATAACGTTTTCCTAAGGCAATGGGGAGACAGAAAATATTATATGTATTACATGACAGAGTTTGGGTCTCTGAGGAAGATGGAAGGAGAGTCTGTCTCAGACTTCTCCAAAAGATTTAATAAGATGTATAACAAGATCCCTGCAGAGATTAAACCTTCAGAGGCCTTTGCTCAAATTTCCTATGCTAGTGCATTTGATCCTGATTTATGTCTCGTGTTAAGAGAAAGAAGAGCCACCTCTTTAGCTCAGATGCAAGATGTAGCTATAGAAGTGGAATCCAACATATTGGCGGCTGACAGACTGAGAAACTAGGCTGACACAGACAGAAGAAAGGAGAAAACCGAAGCTTCAACTTTCGGCCAATCGCTGCCCCACCCTCAAATAAATGAGCTGAACCGAGTTATGAACCTCCTTAAAGAGGAGGTGGAGAGATTGAAGGTGGATAGGAAACAAATGAACAAGGGCCCTCAGAACACTGAAAATAGGGCAGGTTTCAGAAGGCCAAATAATTTCACTCCTCCAGCTATGCACAGAGAAAAGGAAAGAGACGAAGATGACCAAAGAATTCAGGCTCCCTTCCAGAACAATTTCGTGGCTGATGAAGAACAAGAGGAAGCAGACGAGCCTGAGCCAAAAATTCACAGTTTAGAGGTCACTCCCCCTTTCCCTCATCTGACTCAATCGGCATATGAAAAGTCTCTCATGGATAGTCAGCTGAACGAATTAAGCAAAGGAGACAAAGCTGTTGGCAGTCGAGGCAGGTACAACCTGAGGTCTGACAAAAGGGTAGCAGCACCTGATATTCTTGAGTCATCCACTAGAGTAGAGAGGCCTGCTAATGAGGTGGCAGATGCTCACAGAGGTAAGAAGGCCCAACCCCTCTCTCCCATTGTCCAAAATCATGTTCCTGAAATTAGAGAAATTCCAAAGCCTATGTCTTCTTTCAATTTCGAACATGAGATTCAAAAGATCAGAATTCCTGTGCCCCTCACCGAGCTAATCAAACATGGGGAATTCAAAAAGTGTTTCTCTGAGCTTCTAAAGTCCGAAGCCTCATACCCTCTCACAGACTCCATAAACCTTCAAGATGAAAGGCCTGTAGTTGTCCTAGGTCCCATGGTAGAAGACAGAGATGATTCATCACCTCCCTTCTACACATCCCTGAACATTCATGACAAAGTGCTGCATAATTGCCTTATGGATTCAGGGGCCTCCCACAACCTCATGACCAAAGCTATCATGGAGGAATTAGGACTGGAAGTCACCCAAGCCTATCATGATCTCTACTCTTTTGACTCCAGGAGGGTTCAATGTTTGGGAGTGATCAAGGAACTGGTAGTCTCTCTGTTTCAGCTACCCATGAAGAGCATGGTCATGGATATTGTGGTAGCTGACGTCCCCCCTAAGTTTGGCATGCTGTTGTCAAGATCCTGGATAAAGAGGCTAGGGGGAACCTTGCAGATGGACCTCACATATGCCACCATTCCAGTCTTTGGAGGAGAGCATAGGAGATTATACAGAGAAGCCCAGCTAGCCTACATTGTCAGTGATGAAGCCAACCCTACCAATCATCCCATCTATGCTTTGGAAACTGATTTAGGCTCTAGTTTACTACAGCTCATGAGCACCCCTGAAGCCCCCTTGCAGATCAAAAAGTAGCCCGTTCTTAATCAGGAGACTTCTCCTCCGACCACCTCTGTTTGGAAAATGTTCTTTGATGGAGCTTCCTCTAGTATGGGTGCAGGCACCAGAGTGATATTCATATCACCCTATCAAGAGACCATATCTCTGTCATACAGGCTGGAATTCGAGGTCACCAATAATGTGGCAGAGTATGAAGCTCTGGTTCTGGGATTAAGAGCTGCCAAAGAAATGGGAATTAAAGAGATGGTTGTGTTTGGAGATGCAAAGTTGATCGTTCAGCAGGTAAAAAACGTTTACCAGGTTAAGAATCCTCGACTCAAGAATTACAGAAACGAGGTATGGGACCTAGTCAATAATTTCTTCCTGGATTTTAATATCTCCTTCATTCTAAGGGAGGAAAATGCTCCAGCCAACTTCTTAGCTTTCACAGCTAGTGTGCATGAGGTTCCTGCATTGCCCACTGTTGAGTCTATTGTTGAGATAAAGTAAAGACCCTCTGTACCCGACAATGTCAAGCATTGGAAGGTATTTGAGGATGATCAAGAGATTGAAAAGTTCCTCCAGTCCATTGATGACTTTTCTGCATTACACATAGATGAGGAGCCCGATACTGCAGAAGAGCTTGACCCTAACCCCGAGGAATTTGTGAATAGAATTGCTGATCATCAGATCATTCAGCTACCGAGCAATCACATCCCAAAAGGTCTAATCCCATTAGAAATATTGTTCGATGGGAATGATGTGGAAATAAAGGGTGAGGTTTCAGATGATGATGATGACACAGCTGAATGCAACATAGGCACACCTGAGGAGCCAAAATTGGTCAAACTGTCAAGGAGTTTGACTAGGGGGTAGAGGGCCGAATATACTAAGTTGCTGAAGCAGTTTGCTGATGTGTTTGCATGGACCTACGAAGACCTCAAAATGTATGACACATCAGTCATCGAGCACAAGATCCCATTAAAAGAGGAGGCTAAGCCATTCAAGCAGAAGCTGAGATAGATAAATCCTACGCTACTACCTGTTATGGAGAAGGAAGTAAAGAAGCTGTTGGATGCCCAGATCATCGTCCCCTTGAGATACTCTGAATGGGTGGCCAATTTGGTCCCGGTAAGAAAGAAAAGCGGGAAAATCAGGCTCTGCGTCGATTTCAGGAACCTGAACAGAAGCTCCAGGAAAGACAATTATCCCCTACCTAACATGGAACACATTCTGCAGAGGGTAACTGGTGCATCAAGGATATCCATGATTGATGGCTTCTCCGGATACAATCAGATATCAGTCATGCCTGAGGACAGAGAGAAAACAAAGTTCACCACTCCTTGGGGCACATTCATGTATGCCAAAATTCCCTTTGGGTTGATGAATGCAGGAGCGACGTTTCAGCGATCCATGGACATAGCCTTCGTTGGGGAGAAGGACCAATTTGTGGTGATATATTTGGATGACATCACAGTCTTCTCCAAGACTGACAAAGAGCACTGCTGCCACTTGAAGAGGGTGTTCCTGAAGTGTCGGAGGTATGGCTTATCTTTAAACCCCAGAAAATCATTGTTTGCCATGAAGGAGGGAAAACTATTAGGCCATATAGTCTCAGCATAGGGAGTGAGAATTGATCCTAACAGGGTAGAAGCTCTTCAGACCTTATCACTTCCCAGGTCTAAGAAAGAAGTCCAAGCCTTTTTGGGGAAGATAAATTTCCTGAGGAGATTTGTTTCAAATTTTGCTGAGCTGGTGAAGCACATCACAACCATGCTCAGAAAGGGAAATGAAGTGAGATGGACTGCTGAACCCAGGGAGTCTTTTGCTCAAATAAAGAAGGCATTGACTGAGGATCCTGTGCTAATCAGTCCAGATTATTCCAAAGATTTTCTGATGTTTTCTTTTGCTTCCTGTGATACAGTAGCTGCAGTTTTGTTGTAGAAAAAAGATCAAGGACGAGAACAGCCTGTTGATTTCTTTAGCAAAGCACTGAGAGATGCAGAGCTCCGGTATGAGATCATGGAGAAGCAGGCTTATGCCTTGGTGAAAGCTCTCAAAGATTTTAGGGTCTATGTCTTGCATTCAAAGATCGTTGCATATGTCCCTTCAGCTTCTGTGAAGGACATCCTCATACAGCCTGACATAGATGGAAGAAGAGGTAAATGGATCGCCAAGATCCTAGAATTTGACCTAGAAATTAAGCCCACCAAGCTGATAAAGGGGCAAGGTTTGGCCAAGATGCTGGCTGAATGCAATTGCAAAGATTTGGGAATTAACTTCATCGATGAGCAAGATGAATCATCCAGCAGTAATTCCCAGATCATCATACCACTAGCAGCATGTCCCTGGTACCGAGATATCGTGTACTTTCTGCAGGAGCTAAAGCCCCCTGATGGATTAAGAAAGAGTAGGGCCAGAGCTCTGAAACTCAAAGCGATCAAATATTGCCTCGTTGACCGAGCCCTATTCTGGAGAGACCCTCTGGGGATACTATTAAGATGTCTGGACCCTCTCCAAGCCAAGAAGGTAATGTTTGATTTTCATAGCAGTCTCTGCGGAGGTCATCATTTTTGGAAGACCACAGCCCACACAATTCTCCGGGCTGGATATTACTGGCCTACTTTGTTCACTGATGTCTGCAGGGAGGTCAAGGCTTGCGTCAAATTCCAGAAATTCTCAAGGAAGCAACAACTCAAATCCCTTCCATTGAAACATGTGGTGGTTTCAACACCCTTTCAGCAGTGGGGATTAGACTTCATCGGGGAAATTCATCCCCCTTCGAGTGGCCAGCACAGATGGATCCTCACTACGACTGATTATTTCACTAAATGGATAGAAGCTATCCCCACCAAAATCACTTCTCACAAGGTAATCATTGGCTTCCCGGAGGACATCATAGCCAGATTTGGTTGTCCTAGCAAAATTGTCACTGACAAGGCTTCCCCATTTCGGTCTGAGCCTCTGGTCAAGTTTTGTGAACAATTTGGGATTTCACTGATTCACTCCACTCCCTACTATCCTCAGGGAAACGGACTGGCAGAATCCTCCAATAAAATCCTAATCAAGCTCATCAAAAAATTACTGGAGGACAATCAAAAGGCCTGGGACTCAAAGCTCAAATTTTCTCTCTGGGATGATTGGGTGACAACAAAGAAATCCCTGGGTGTCTCACCCTTCCAACTGGTTTACGGAATAGAGGCCATTTTCCCCACTCAGCTTGCCTTACCTGTAGCTAATCTCCTCCAGGATTATGAGGGAGAGCCCAACCATGTGCTCAGAAGAATTCATCAGATGGTGGAGATGCAGCAGATCAGAGAATAGGTCTTGGACAGAGCTTACAATCATCAGCAGAAGATCAAGCAGGCTTTTGACAGGAAGAGCAAAAAGAAGGAATTTGAACAGGGCGATCTGGTACTCAAGTGGGATGCACCCAGGCAGGAAAAGGGCAAACACAGTAAATTTGATTCCCTCTGGTTCGGGCCTTTCAAGATCCTCGAAGTGTTTTCAAACAACACTTACAGGCTGCAGGATCTGGAAGGCAATGAAGTGTTCAGTGGCCCAATCAATGGGCTTTTCTTAAAAAAAATGTTTTCGGTGAGCCCCAGTCGGCTCTTTTTGTTTTGTTTTGTAAATATTGTTTCTGTTTTTGTTTTTTGGACTAATAAATGACTCCATAGCCCAACAGCAAAGGCACTAAGTTTGCAAAAGAGTTCTTAGAGAATCACAGGGACGACTCTACCCCCCATGGAGCCAAATGTTAGTGATATTTCTTGTAAGGGTGGATAGAACGCAAAAGATAAGAGGATAGGATGATGTAGATGATGATGTAGATACAACATGAGTTGGAAAATAAGGATGAGTAATTTTCAAGGCTCCAAGTAGCTATCCAAGAAAACTGAGAAGTAAGGTAACCTTCCATTGTCACTTCCCAAGCCAACATCATGACCAAGACCACCCTGGTAAGGTCACCTTCCATAGAAATTTCTCTAGACAATATTGGTGACTTAGAAAATCATACTAGAGGCATTGGTTCCAAGATCCTAAAGAATATGGGATATGATGGACAAGGGTTAGGAAAAATGAGTCAAGGCATCTTGAGACCCATTGTAGCTATACCATTGATCTATGATCTTTTCATCGAGTGACTTATAAATAATTTCATTAAATGAGCATAAATTAAAGTGCACCATTAAAGAGGGAAAAACTCAATAATGAAGAGACCTAAGCATCAAATCTGAACACACAAAAAACTTGATAACGGAGTTCATTCCTAGTGGACTACGTCTTTGGGTCTTTCTCTCAAATGGGTAGGCCTTTTTATTAACTCAACAAAATAATTTGGAAAAATACATAAGTATACCTCATTTTGAAATCAAGCTGCATACGTTTTGGTCAGATCCAAAAATAGACAACACCACTAAAATCATGGTGTCAAATTACCCAAAATTGGTTGTCTTTATGCCTCGATCCAACTCTGGCATTCCTAGGCCCAAGAGAAACTCTGTCTCAATTTCCATGTCCTGCAACCTACAATAAATCCTAAAGAATCTATCTCGAAATACGTGTTGGTCCGTACCATTGTGCACCCTCCCAGAACTAGGTGGATGCAACTTTAAAATATTATTTTCGGGCTCTATAAACAACAGAATCCATTGCCATTGTGGTTAGTGGAGCTCGTGGTAAGGCATTAATGTAGGGGGAGGTCCCGGGGTCGAGCCCGTCGACCTCCCCTTTTGGGTTATCTATTGCAACTTAGATATATATATATAAACATTATGTTTTGCTAACTTTATCGATGGTTTTAGTAGTCTGTTGGGTTCCATATTTAGCAGACCTACCAAATCTTAATTTTTTTGAATTTTCATTCACGGGTTGTCATTAGGCATTTTCCCATTGCCACGTGGTAGCCCATGACTAGGCCATGTGGTATCCAACCATTGGGCCACATCAACCACTATACAATCACCATGCCACGTAAGTGTATGGTATGCCAACTCATCTTCCAACTAAGCCTACCACGTTAGCCACCAGGTCACTATACAGAGTGCCACATGGCATAATTTTACTGGTCCATGAAATGATTCAGAATGTCAAATATGAGTGACACATGGTATCCTTTGGTGCTACCATGTCACCATGCTAACATCATCATGACATGTGTCACCTTCTGCAAACTCCATGTATGTTGTACAGATGTTGATGTTACTTGTATTAATGTTGACGTCAGCAGTAAAGATGCTGACTCATTCCCCTGATGATTGGGCTAGGTTGACCAAACTTTGACCATGGATGTATTTTGATCCGTAAATCTGTTTGACGATCCTTTTGCTCCATTGTAAATCTTGAAATGCGCTCTTTGTGATGATGTAATTTTCACAAAGTTTTGAGAACTTTGAATTTTTTCCCTTTATTTGTCTGTTGAAGCCATTCTGAGTTTCCTCAGTTGCTTCTCCGAGTTTTGAGATGTTATTAGTCTTCTCTGGATCCTTTGTGTATCACACCTTCCCACTAAGATATTTTTGAACTACCAAAATCTTTCATAAATCAACAGATAAGTGAGGGAAGAGTTCCCTCACCTTGTCCTTCTCAATCCACATTGCTTTTCTTGGATGCATGCCCTTTAAGCCTACTCAAAGATAAACAACATCACTCCTACGTGAATTCCTTGTCCTTCTGTCCAAGATGATATATTACTTTAACCCATCCAAGTACTCAGGAGAAAACTCATCAACTAAAGGTATTGAAACTTCCTCATCCTGATACATGATCATGGGAGGATAAAAAAGTTTCAAGTTCTCTACATTTACAATTGAGTAAATTTGCATATAAGGTGGAATATCCAGATGAAAAGTAGTGGTACCACTTTTCTCCAAAATAGTGAAGGTGATCCAGGTGGATATCGGTGGCCACCCACCTATTCCACTGAGTCGAAAAACTATTTTCCACCTTGGTAGTTTTTTGACAGCGTTTCGAGTTTGAACTTCTGGGGTTGTTTTGAGGCCCTAAACGACGTTGTTTGGGGATTTGGGGCCCAGGTTACTACCAAAGACTCTAACCTGGGATAGTCTAAAACCACTATTTTCCAAAATACCTTTCCAATGGGCTATCATGCACCTAAAATAGATATTGTATGCAAAAGTTACGACCCTGGGAAGTTGATCTACTAACTTACCCAAATGGGCCCCACATGACTTTTGGCGCTTCATATCCTAAGGTTAGGTTTTTGGATGTCTATAGTTTTTTACATTCATGTTTATTGTAAAAAGTCCTTTAGATCCTCATTGTAATCATCTTCTTATGAATGAGCACAAATGTCACATCTCTTCTTAGAGATAAGTCGCCACCATTCCAGCAATCTTGTTTTCTGCTACATTTTACAGTTTCAGCTTATTTCCTTATTAAATAGAAAACCGGTTTTACTGTATCTATGTTATAATTTGTTAAGCATATTTTAATAATATGTATTCATTTCGTTCTTCTCATACAACCCATATCAGTGGTATCAGAGCGATATGCTCCTTAACGTCTTAATGCATGTCTCCAACGAGGTCAGGGTACAAAGAATCGGGTCTCGAGCTTGTTTATCTTGAGGACAAAATCTCTCGCATGCCCAAGAAATGTCTCATTTCAGGAGAAAAGAAAGATGACAAGACATGAGATACTTCCAAATTTTTTCTTGAGGAATCCCTCATGCACCAAAGGAACGAGGTGATGGATAGTTTCACGAAAATCCTTCGATGGCTACCAACATGTGACTCATCTTCCTCGAGCAGAGGCGCCACTCCCTTAAAGGTACAAATCAACTTTGATATTCCCATATTTGAAGGTCATATAGACACAGATGTTGTAGACAAGTGGTTGAATCTACTATAAGGGTATTATTTTTTCCATAACTTTTCAAATAGAGAAAAGATTACTTTTTCACTCCTCAAAGTCGTTCCCCATGTCAAAGATTGGTGGGACAATTTCTGTGATAAAAAGGAAATAGAGGAACCCTCATTATTTATAGTTGTGGCCACCTTAGAATCCTTCAGGGATTTTATTAAGGAACAATACTACCCTTTCGAAAGTTATGACAAATTGTGTACCAAATGGACCACGCTGTGGAAAGAAAGAGATCAAGCAATGCCAGAGTTCACAAATATCTTCCATACCTTACACACCAATCTGGGTATCAAATATTCATAGAGACATTTGGTTCTCAAGTATCATGGTTATATGCATAGATACATCCATACCAAAATGGAATTTCTAGACATCTCTTCCTTGGGCACGACCTACCGATATGCTATCAAAATCGAGCAGAAACTCAAATAAAAGACGCAGAAATTTGGGCCTGGGAACCAGTCACAAAAAAATCTAGGAAAGGGTAGCCCCAACCCATAGAACAAAGGATAGAACAACGATGGATAGTATCAGGACAACCATTCCAATATGGAAGAAAATAAGGACACTGGAAATAGAAATAAAGATACCAGGAAGTGGTGCGACTTCCATAAGAGCCCTTGGCATAACACTGTTGATTTTCGCTCAAAGTAGTCACCGGTTGTCAAAGTGAAAGCCTCTCAATAAAATGCAGGTTTTGAATCTAAGGTAGAACCATAAAGGGGAATATGGATCATTTATGTGGAACCCAATGCCACCATTGTTATGACCAAGCTCCAACATGGTGAACCAGACAAGCCAGAAGAAGGCGAGCACCTCTTCCATTCACAGTTGTGTGTAAAAGGAACCCCGTCGCACTTCATCGTTGATAGTGGTAGCCAGAAGAAATTCATCTCAGCATAGGTCATCAAGACTTGACCCTACCGACAACGCTACATCGACGACCCTACACCATTGGATGGCTCCGCCAAGGAAGCAATCTCTGTGTCAGCCAACAGTGTCGACTATCATACGACATCAAGCCCTTCAAACATGAGGTATTGTGTGATGTTTCTCCTCTCGAATTTTGTAATGCTATTTTGGGCCAACCTTATTTATGGAAATATCATGTTGTATATGAGTCTAGGCCTCGTAGTGTTATTATTAGTTTGAACAAGAAATTGTACAGGATACCCGAGGTAGTCCCTCCTAGTGCTATTTCCTTAAAAGCAATGCAGGAAGGTCATCTCTCAGACTGAGAAATTTGTCTTCTTCGTGATTCACTCTCAGAGTGAGCGAAGGATCACAACCACATCTAGGGCCTCTGTGGATGATCTCTCCACACAAAATAAGCAAGTGGATAAGGTCATGGAAGAATACTCAGATATCTTCTCCTCTCCTACTCGGGTACCTTTGCACTGCTAGGTCAAGCATCCCATCGATCAGACCCCAGGCGCACCGCTATCCAATGGGCCAGTCTACCACCGCTCTTTGTTAGAAAATGAGGAGATCAAGAGGTATATCCAATAACTTCTCCACAAGGGGCACATCCATCCTTGATCATCACCTTGTGGGAGCCCAATCATGCTGGTGAAGAAGAAAGATGGGACTTGGAGACTCTGCATTGATTATCGAGCCCTGAATAAAATCACATTTTAAAACCAGTACTTGATTCCCTGAATTGATGACCTCCTTGATCAACTCACGGGGGCCAAATACTTCAGTAATATTGATATAAATTATGGCTACCACCAGGTCCCAATAGAATAGACAAATATATGGAAGATTGCCTTCAAGTCAAAATAAGGTCTTTTTGAATGGTTGGTCATGCCTTTTGGTTTGAAAAATTCTCTAGCAACTTTTATGAGGATGTTGGATGATATCCTATGAAATTTCACCAATAATTTTGTAGTGGTGTATCTAGATGAAATCCTCATCTACAGCAAGACTTGGGTAGAACACTTGCAACATATTTAGTAGGTTCTGGACACACTGCGACAACATAAACTATATGCAAACTTGGAAAAATGATCCTTCAGCATGGACATGGTCCATTAATTAGGCTACATCATTGATCAACATGGTGTGCATGTGGATCTAGCCAAGATCCAGGTCATCCGTGACTAGCCAAGACCAACCACATTCATTGAACTTCGGGGCTTCTTAGGCCTCGCCAATTTCTATCGCAGGTTCGTATTGGTATTCTCTCATATCGCATGAGATCTCAACCAAGTAACCAAGGGTGGTGGTAAGGAAAACATTGTGTGGGGCCTATACCAACAACAAGACTTCGATGAATTGAAGAAGAATTTGTACTCATCCCCAATACTTTCATTACCATATATTCAACATCCATTTGAAATCGAGATAGATGCTTCAAACTATGTTCTGGGCGTCGTTCTCACTCAACATGGCCACCGCATGGAATATCATAGTGAGACACTATCATATGTTTTCCGTAAGTACCCTACTTACAAAAAAGAAATGTACTCCATTGTGCAAGCATGCCACCAATGGAGACATTACATTCTTGGGAAGGAGATAACCATCCACACTGATCACAAGCCACTATAGTTCATGCAGACCCAAGGCAAATTGCAAAATGATTGCCATTAGAAGTAGTCCACATACTTACAGCAATTCCACCTCAACGTCAAGTATAAAACAGGAAGTATCAACTGAGTTTTTGATTGCCTCAATAGACCTCCAATCGTGACACTCACCACGATGCTAGACTCTTGTAGCCACAAGATCTCTGAATGGCCCTACCTCTATGAGACAGACCCTGAATTCTCCACCACCTACCAAATGTTGGGCACCAAGTCAATGGTTTCTAATTTCCATATTCAGGATGGGTTGTTGTGTTGTCTGGGCCATCTCTGGTTCCATCAAGTGAGTGTGGGAAACTGATTTGGGAAGCTCACTACAGTCTAGTGTCAACACACTTTGGCATCAAAAATATGGCGGTAGTGCTGCAGAAACATTTCTACTGGATGAAACTTTGACAGGATGTCGACAAGTATATCAGGTCCTGCACTACCTACGATATTTCCAAATCAAACACTAAGAAACATGGCCTGTACACTCCTATACCTAATCCTAAAAATCCATGGGAATCCATCTCAATGGACTACATGTCGGGCCTCCCTTCCACTAAGAGGGGAAATGAATGAATTTTTTTGGTTTTTGATCGCTTTTCCAAGATGGTGATCTTAGCCGCCCTCAAGAAGAACATCACAGCATAAGCCATTCCCAAGATCTTCTTTCAATGAGTATGGGTACATTTTGGGATCCCACAAACCATTATCTTAGACTCTGAAATTCGGTTCCCCAACACATTATGGTTGAGCCTTTGGTCACTGTTGGATACCAAGCTCACCAAATCCACTTCATTCCACCCCTAGATAGATGGCCAAACTGAGGTTGTCAATTGGATGATCGTCCATATCTTGTGCATGTACAATTCAAAAAACCCCCGCACATGGGATGTGATTCTTCCCTATGTCCAACATAGCTACAACCAATCCTTGCATAGCTCGACTGGCCACAACCCCTTTTAGGTGGGGTTAGGATTCCAACCATTGGGCCCTATGGATGTTGCACTACCCCTCGCGACCACCTCATCCGACTCATCCCCTACTCCACTAGAATTTGACAAAGCCACCCAGTTCATTGAGAGGACCCAACACATCCACCAACACGTTCAATATATTCTACAAAATTCTAATGCCAAGTACAAGCAACACCATGATTGACATTGGGTGCCAAATTCGTTTTAGGTGGGTGACAAAGTGTGGTTGCACTTGTAGAAAGAATGCCTTAAAGGGCCCTATCGGAAGCTCCACCCACTTTGTTATGGGCAATACACCATCACCAAGGTTGTGGGTGACAATGTTTTTGAGCTCAACATTCTCCCTTTCCTTGGCGTACACCCAGTTTTCAACGTGGCTCTCCTTCGACCATATTTCCCACCATTATTGGACACCTCGGAGATAGAAAAGTAGTTGACACCAATAGAGATCAACCATGAATGCATGAAACATGCATCCAATGATCATATTGTGGAAACACATATCAATGGAACTCGACAACAAAGGATCCAACTTTATCGAGTCATCAAAGCAGGGCAACTCCTGCACCAAGGCAAGTGGATCACTCGGGGCCAAATTCAGCAGAAATTTCCTCATCTGATGGGGGAAATCAACGCAGTTGATACCATTTCTTCCTAAGGAGGTAGGATTGATCTAGGTGGATATTGGTGGCCACCCACCTATTCCACTGTCTCAAATTTTTTTTTTCCACCTTCACAGTTTTTCGATAGTTTTTTGGGTTCCAAACTTTCGGGGCTGTTTTGAGGCCCTAAATGATGTTTTTTAGGGATTTGGATCCCACATGTCTATCAAAGGCACCAACCTGGGTGAGTCAAAAATCATTCTTCTTGGATAGACCTTTCCAACAGGCTATCGTTCACCTAAAAAAAAGATAGTATGCAAAAGTTACAATCCCAGGAAGTTGATGTACTAACTTACCCAAACGGGACCCACATGACTTTTGGCGCTTCATCTCCTAGGGTTAGGTTTTTGGATGTCTAGGGATTTTGACATTCCTTTTTATTGTAATAATTCCTTTAGAGTCTCATTGTAATCATCTTCTTGCAAATTAGAATAGTCATCACATCTCTTCTTAGAGAGAAGCCGCCACCATTCTAGCAAGCTTGTTTGTTGCTGCA
>JASDQU010750496.1:10917-21143 GCA_032191745.1 Picea mariana
TATTATGCTTTGCATAAGTTTTTTATACATGAGTACCTAGCATGGCTGAAAATTTCCATGACTCATACATCATGTCTAATCCTATGTTGTGTTTCATGGGGGGTATTGGAGTACATGCACAACATTCCACTTTTCAAGGGACATCCATGTTTATTTTTAGCCATTCCTAAATTCATGAGGTTGCCCATGTTTAACAGTACATGCTATTTATAACAAGTCTAACTAATGACATTGATGGCAACTGATGCACATTGGATAGGGATAACTTAGCTCCTTGGGAAGTGCACATTTCCTTTATTATTAATGGAGTCAAACTTATCATTTATCGTCATTTACCACTTAGTGACTCATGGTATTGACCAATGGTATTGATTAGTTAAAAATTGACTAAATCTAGTTAGTGCATGCACACATAACCCCAACCTTATGCGCATTTCTCCTCGGAGAGTCTATATATTGTACGCATGTCAAGCATTAACATACAAGTTAAATATGAATTAGTTCTTCAACAATATTGTCTTTTTGAGTGTTATTTCATTATTTCTTCTCTCTTTCTCTTGCAATTTTACTAGTGTAGTTTTTTCTCACAACTAGATCTTGGCTTGTGCTTAAAATCCTACACTCCAATCCTATCCCTAATGTTTTTCTTTCAAGCAACAAGTGTAATATTTGGTACTTATTTGAAATATTCCCCTTATTTGATGGGAAGATCCACCTCTTTTCTTGAGAATTTGATGATATGTTTCCTACATTGATCAAAATGCATAGAGTACTAATCCATTATTGTGCATGGCTTTGCAATAATAACATGCTACCAAATCTCAAATGTAAATCCCCTCAAGAAACCAAAATTCAAATCCCAATCTCCCTTGCTCTTCAAACATGGACTCTCTTTTTCTCAACACTTTGGTGATATATCTTACAAATCAAACAAAGAGCATAGTGTACTTATTAGTCTAGGATTGTCTCTAGTCACGCAGGGATGATTTTAGGGGCTAAATTTCGCTCATGGGCTAATTTTCCAAGGTTTTTCCCAAAAAAATATTCGCTATTCTAAAAATGATTCGCCTAAATTCTATAGGATAAAATTATTTTACCTTAAAAATCACCAAAATTTTATACAAACTATATAAAATCCTTAGAAATTTGAATATTTTTGCAAAAATATCGCCAAACATTTATAGTTGGCATATGAAGGATTAGTAAGATTCGTCAAGGTTTCTACATTTTAAAATAAATTTCCATCCTTAAAATCATCCCTGCTCTAGTGTTTCTCTTTCAAATAGACAGTCTAAGATTTAATACTTGGTGAGATATCCAATTTAAATAGATTTCCTTTGTTCATTGGAATGATCCATCTCTTTACTCAAACCTTTGGTGATATTTCTCCTAGATTGATTAGAATGAACGAAGTATTGGTCCATGATCATGCATGACCTTGCAATAGTAGCTTGCCCACCAAAGAATAGAGAAACATCCCCTCAAGTAGCCACATGCTCATTGTCGCTCAATGTATGTGTGTGCGTGTGTACACACACACACACACACACACACACACACACACACATATGAATTATGCTACTAATTACTAAATGTTTCAAAAAATGAAACCAAATGCTTGATAATAAATCCACCAAGAGAGATGAAACCATTTGAATTTATCGGCTCTTGGGAAGGGTTTTGGTGAGATTCAAATTTTCTCCTTTCTATATTGGTATGAATCTAATGGTCTCTCTCACCTCTTTCTCTCTCATCCTACTATTTGACTTTTTCTTCTTGTTATAGCAATTTTTTCCACACCCTATGCATCATGCTTTGGTGGCCTACCCTTTCCCTTTGCAAACTCAGTTTCCCCATTTTGCTCAGTCAAAAGTAAAAAATTCAATTTTTTTTACATATATGTGGGCTACAATTATACAACTTGCATATACACAGGTCGCTCCATTACAACCCACGTACACCGAGATTCCCATCTTGCGGCCTCAAAATCTTAAAAAACATACACCAAATCAAAATTTTAAACTATTGAAATGGAAGAGCAAGGAATGAGTACTTACTTGGTCCAGATGGTTTCCAATTTCATTGACCATAGCTCCCGAAATTGTCACTGGAAGATCGTGGGTGAAATAAGCTCAAAATCACTATACAAGTAAAAAACTCAAAATGACATAGTAAAACTCATTGTTTTTACTATTTATAGAAAAAAATTACCACTTTATATGGTTATCGCCTTGTATTTCCTATTTTTGAAATGTTGATTATATTAATATAAATACTCTTTTCTCATCCAATTATATGTTGCAAATGTTTATATTATTTTCCATGGGTAAATTTGCTATACATGTTAATGGATTATGCTAGTTTATACGCTAACATTTCATACATTTTCCATATGCTTGTGTATCTTGGATGCTGAGGACAAGTTGTAGGTATCAGGTTGGATCGTGAGTTCAACGGTGGTCTCCTACAAACATCCGAAAGAGGTAGGCTTCTAGCCTTTCTTTTGTTGGCATTTCCATTTATCTAGCATGCTTGAGATTTGAGTTGATTTCTTGGTGTCGTTCCGTATGTTGTGGTCCTACCCCAAACCATAGAGATTTATTCCTCGTAACATAATTGGTGACTCCATTGGGGAATTGTAATGTATTTTGGCCATTGTGATTCTCCTCTGATCTCACAAATTAGGGGGTGTTTGTTATAGAAATTTTTTCCACACCCTATGCATCATGCTTTGGTGGCCTGCCCTTTCCCTCTGTAGACTCAATTTCCCCATTTTTCTCAGTCAAAAGTAAAAAAATCAAAATTTTGTACATATACACGGGCTATAGTTATACAACTTGTGTATACACAGGTTGGTCCATTTAAACCCCTGTACACCGAGATTCCCATCTTGTGGCCTCAAAAATCTTAAAAAACATACACCAAATCAAAATTTTAAACTATTGAAATGGAAGAGCAAGGAATGAGTACTTACTTGGTCCAAACGCTTTCCAATTTCATTGAACGTAGCTCCCGAAATCGTCATTGAAAGATCATGGGTGAAATAACCTCAAAAGAACTATAGAGGTAAACAACTCAAAATTACATAGTAAAACTCATTTTTTTTACTATTTATAGAAAAAATTTACCCACTTTATATAGTTTTCTCCCTGTATTTCCTATTTTTGAAATGCTGATTATATTAATAGAAATATTCGTTTCTCGTCCAATTATATGTTGCAAATGTTTATATTACTTTCCATGGGTAAATTTTCTATACATGTTAATGGATTATACTAGTTTATATGCTAACATTTCATACATTTTCCATATGCTTGTGTATCTTGGATGTTGAGGACAAGTTGTAGGTATCAGGAATTGGATCATGAGATCAACGGTGGTCTCCTATGAACGTCCAAAAGAGGTAGGATTCTAGCCTTTCTTTTGTTTGCATTTCCATTTATCCAACATACTTGATATTTGAGTTGATTTCTTGGTGTCGTTTCGTCTGTTGTGGTCCTACCCCAAACCATAGAGATTTATTCCTCATAACATAATTGACGACTCCGCAAGGGAATTGTGATGTATTTCGGCCATTGTGATTGCTCCTCTAACCTCACACATAAGGGGGCATCTGTTATAGCAATTTTTTCCACACCCTATGCTTCATGCTTTGGTGGCCTATCCTTTCCCTCTGCAGACTCAATTTCCCCATTTTACTTAGTTAAAAGTCAAAAAATCAAAAATTTGTACACATACACGAGATATAGTTATACAACTTGCATATACACAGGTTGTTCCATTACAACCCCTGTACATTGGGTTTTGTGCTGAAAATTAAAATTGTTTCGTATTTTCCATGCCAAGTCATGAGATCCATGATCCTCGACCCTTCATTTGTTGGAAACGCTCCGATTCGACCATTCAATTCCCTTTGGAGGCTATAAATTGAGCCATATACAAGCCTTGAAGGAAGAGAAAAAGTTAAGAGCAAGTACACTCTAGAGAAATTTTGCCTCATATTACATCCTTGAGTCTGCATCCCTTAGTACTTTAAGTCTGAACTCTTCTTGTGTTGAACCCCCAAGAATCAAGATTTCCCTATATTGTGAAAGAGGAACCCAAATACTCATAGAAATTGTAAGCTTTCCTTGTAGAGGATTTAAGTGGTGAAGGCCCAGGTGGAGGGAATTGGTTTTTTGGTTTCGATGAGTTGCTGACACAGGAGGTTGTCACCTATGTACTCTTGTTGATTATATTAATAGAAATACTATTTTCTCGTCCAATTATATGTTGCAAATGGTTATATTATTTTCCATGGGTAAATTTGCTATACATGTTAATGGATTATGCTAGTTTATCTGCTAATGTTTCATACAATTTCCATATGCTTGTGTATCTTGGATGTTGAGGAAAATTTGTAGGTATCAGGTATTGGATCGTGAGATCAACGATGGTCTCCTATGAACATCTAGAAGAGGTAGGATTCTATCCTTTCTTTTGTTGGCATTTCCATTTATGTAGGATAGTTGAGATTTGAGTTGATTTCTTGGTGTCGTTCCATCTGTTGTGGTCCTACCCCAAACCATAGAGATTTATTCCTCGTAACACTTCCACTTCCTTGATTTTGATAATCCCATGTCCTTTTGGTGTCTCAAAACCCTACCATACCTCTTCTTTCACTTTTAGGGTTCATTTGAATGGTCGTTGTATCAACAAACCCCTTTATGATCTTATTTCCTTCTTCAAACAAACAATAAATCATAATCTTTGGTTAAATACTTGAATATTAATGGTTGAAAAGGTGGAAGAGTGGTCCTATTATCAATATGAATCCAATGACACTAGATCATGGAGTCTTTTACTTAAAGGGCCATGATTTGATTTGTTGTTTCCATGGTTTCTAACCTTTGGAAAAAACCATCATGGGTTGGATTAGGGGATCATGGAAGATAAAATATAAGTCTAAGATATCTCTTTTAGGAAAGGGATACTTTCTAGTTGTTTTAACTCTTCTCATGACATATAAATGATGTTCAAATTATGGGGGAGTGCCCTTCATCCAGAACATGAAAATCCTATGAAGGATCTAGTTTGGATGAGGCTTATTTTCCTTCCATCTAAATTCTAGAATGATTTTGACTTCGTAAGAATTAAGAATTATTGGGAACCTATGTTGAAATGGCTTCAATAACTCAACAGAAAAGGATGACAACCTAAACACTTTTTGTATAGAAATATATTAAAAAACCCTTTCCAAAAATCATGTATCTAGTTTTTAGAACAACATGTTAGACTCAATATACTAATTATGAGAACATCCCTTTTAAATGTACAGTTTGTATGAGTATGTTCATGTAGTAAATGTATTCAGTCAACAATCTCAAGAGAAAGAAAAATGATCCCAAACCTCTTTTGATAATGTACCCATTACCGAAAACCATGAAAATTTGCTCGGATATTGATCTGTGACGTACCCATTGACCCAAGTACATCTATTTTCTCCTTCTTAGGAAAATTCAAATTTTTGTTATCGTTATTTAAATCTAGAAGCCCAATACATGTGCATGCAATTACCAAGAACATGCTAAACTATAAAGGAAATGATTAATAATCCATGCACAATATGAATAGCAAACATGCACAATATAAACACATATAAGAGATGAATAATACATATTGGAATATATAAATTACAAAGAAAAAATAGAGAGCACTTATCTTTAAATAAACCATTCGCCAACTAGCTTCAGACGTCAGAAGTTCCACCCAACCATAAACACTGCTTTTCTAGCTCTCAACAACAAGTCACCCTTGAGCTAGGGCTATGAATCTACAAGGAGGGATCCTAAGCCGACTCTAACAAACACAACTAGCTATCAAGCTCTCATAGTTTTAACTAACACACAACAATCCTAGTTTACCATCTCTCTTCCCCTTCAACCTACACAACCCAAAGAAGTTCACGCAATAAAGCACCACATGGCTTTCCCCAAGAAGTTTATGTAACCACTTTTCTCAACTAAAACCAAGATGGGTGAATAAAATATAATAAAAAGACTTAGCACCTTTATCCCCTCTCTCGTGGAACCATAATCCCTTATCTTCGTCCTTGTCCGTCTTTCAACTAACAATGTATTTTATTAATACACTCAAACTGTTACATTTCTAAGCACTCCAACCTTTCAACTTTACAAACACTCTCACATTTTATCAAATAAACAAAATACATTATTAATCTGAGGACTCAAAACCAAGATATTACACCTCTCAATAAAAGTGACAAAACTATTGTAAATATATCCTTGGATCTAATAAAAATGTTCTAAATCTAAATAGTTGGATATAAATGTTGTAATTGAGATGTATGGATTTTTGCATATCAATGTTTGTTGTTGAATGTTATTTATGGACTTGAAATCAAAATATAGTTAGGATTAATTGGACATAAGCTCCATAAAGTAATTTGTACTAGTAAAAAGCAAAAGGTTTATAATCTATTTATTCTCACGAATCCAAAATATTATTAAATTAAGTTAAGTAAATGGATTTATAAGACACATCACATACCCTAAGATATACAGAGATGAATCTATTTGAGGACTCAAAAGGGTTATAAAATATGATTGATTTCAACAATGACACTATGGAAAAATAATATTAAATTAAGTTAAATAATTGGATTTATAAGACACATCACATACCCTAAGATATACGGAGATGAATCTATTTGAGGACTCAAAAGGGTTATAAAATATGATTGATTTCGACAATGACACTATGGAAAATTTATGCAAGGTAAAGAATATAAAGCCTTAGATCTAGCCGAGTTCATGGATTTGAGATGATTACAAAGTAAAAATATTCATCTTAACTCTGGATCTATCGTACGCCGAGAGACATCAAACCCCTTGAGGTACAAAACTTTCCCAAAGTTTTGTGTTCTAAAAATGTCTACACCTTGAGAGATTTGATGTCTCACAATGCATGATAATTTCAGAGATAAGATGGATCTATGTTGGTTCTTAAGATACATGTGTGTGTGTGTGTGTGTCAACTCAATGTTGAGCACAGAAGGAAGTACACATCTCCCTTAAACTGAGCACCACACTATTGCTATTGAAATGTTTTAACCATAATAAATCTTTTATTGATAACAAAATATTTTACTTAAAGTGGGCATCGAAATATTTTATTTACGACAATATTGAAATATCTTTTTGTTATTATTATTTTTTTAAATGTCTCATCCCAACTCCATGTTGAGAACATATGAGATATTTTATTAAGGTGGACAATGGAATATTTATTTATGAGGGAAGAATGGAAATGACTCAATTGGAATTCATTGTTGTAGATGATGATGCTCCCTAAGATGAAGAGGAGAGTTGTGACAAACTTCAAAACTCATTATATAATGCTCAACATAACTAATCTCTCAAAAGGAAGAATGAGTTTCTTTGGACCCATGAGGGTCTATCTGAAGAGTTATCTCATTATTTCATTTTGATATGGAATTTATTTGACTTAAATTATTATCGTTTATTTAATAAATAATATTTTAATATTTTTAATTTTTAATTTATATTTTTTAAATAAGAAAAAAATTAAAATATATGTATATTAAAATTTTAAAAATATATATATATATTAGTTTTGATTTTCATTCTATTTAAGTTTAAAGATGTAATAATGTGTACAGTAGAAGTAACACTTACAATGAATTTTTTATTTCGATAAAATCTATACAATTTTGTAATTGAGATGTAAACATTTCTACGTATCAATATTTGTTGTTGAATGTTATTTATGAACCTGGAATCAAAATATAGTTGGGAATAATTGGAATCAAAATATAGGTTGGATTAATTAGACATAAGGTCCATACAGTGATTTGTACTAGTAAAAAGCAAAAGGTTTATAATCTATTTATTCTCATGAACCCAAAATATTATTAAATTAAGTTAAATAATTGGGTCTATAAGACACATCACATACCCTAAGACATACATAGATGAATCTATTTGAGGACTCAAAAGGGTTATAAAATATGATTGATTTCAATAATGACACTATGGAAAATTTATGCAAGGTAAAGAATATAAAGCCTTAGATCTAGTGAGTTCATGGATCTGAGATGATTACGAAGTAAAAAGATTCATCTTAACTCTGGATATACCGTACGCTGAGAGACATCAAATCCCTTGAGGTGCAAAACTTTCTCTAAGCTTTGTTTTCTAAAAAGGTCTACACCTTGAGAGATTTGATGCCTCACAATGCATGATAATTTCAGAGATAAGATGGATCTATGTTGGTTCTTAAGATATGTGTGTGTGTGTGTGTCAACTCAATGTTGAGCACATAAGGAATTACACATCTCCCTTAAATTGAGCACCACACTATTGCTATTGAAATGCTTTAACCATAATAAATCTTTTATTGATAACAAAATATTTTATTTAAAGTGGACATCGAAATATTTTATTTACGACAATATTGAAATATCTTTTTGTTATTAATTTTTTAAATGTCCCATCCCAACTCCATGTTGAGAACATAAGAGATATTTTATTAAGGTGGACAATGGAATATTTATTTATGAGGGAAGAATGGAAATGACTCAATTGAAATTCATTGTTGTAGATGATGAAGCTCCCTAGGATGAAGAGGAGAGTTGTGACAAACTTTCAAAACTGAGTGTATAATGCTCAATAGAACTAATTTCTCAAAATGAAGAATGCGTTTCTTTATACCTTTCCTATTGATTATTTAGAAGTAACTTTCTTTCCTCTTTCCCACTCTTATGCTCTCTTTATGAGTTTGGACTCTTGGCGTACACTGTTCTTTACTTTTATAAACAACACACTCTTGTGTTTTCATGTTACAACATGTATCAGTGGATTTGATTATAGGCTATGAAATATTGTCTCTTATACATGTATTTTTAGCTATAACAAGATTAGAGGATCATAGTGCTATATGGATGGAGACCTTGGGATCAGATATAGATCTTTCCATTCTTTAGCATGATCAACTGTATGTATAAAACACTTGTCGAACATCGCCTCTAAAATGACAAAATAAATTCCATTGATTTTTTTTTGTTATTAATATTTTTTTAGATAATATGTATCAACCCATATTGAACATGGAAAGAATTACACATCTCCATTAAATTAGGTGGTAAAATTTGAAAATATAATCCGCACCAAAAAAAATGTGAATAATAAAATATTAAGTTTGAAATCCCCTTGGACTTAGCACTCGGACTTAGCACTCGAAAGGGGTCTTAAATCTAGTTAGATGGTGCAATAGGTCCATAAAAGAGTTGTGAAAATTAAAGTACAAAGAGTTTGATATCCACTTGAGCGAAGAAACATGACATATTTATATTATATTGAATTAATTTTAAGTCCGGATTTCTACACATAAATACTTTAAAGAGAAAAGTCAAAGAATTGCAAAGCTGCCACATTAGAAATACAGCCAATCAAGGAGTGGCCACATCAAGGCCATTTGAAGTACACATGAATTAAAAAAGTGCCATAGGGTAGTTAGGCCCACCATATAAAATCTCATAGATTTATCATTCTTTTCCATTTACCTTCATTGGATGATTTGATAGTAAATTCAAATTTGGTTTATATCATTTTAGTGAATATATAGTTATTTGCAGATTATATGATGAAGCAAGAATATGGATCATCCTTATAAAGGTAATGTGAAACCACCGACCATATATTTCAGTGTATTTGAGTTCTCTCATTCTAGATTTGTGATTGGCTATTGACTATATTTAGATAGTTGAGTAATGTGTGTTTTAGTTGCTAGTAGTTATCTTATGGGAAGAACTCACGGGCCATGAGGATAATGGAGAACCAAGTTATTTGGATCTGAGACCTTGTGAATGGAATTAAGGTGGGGAGATTTGTTGCAATACTTATGGAAAATTAATTTTCTACAATATTTTTGTATAGTAAGGATATAGATTTTAAGTATCAATAAAATGAATGATTTCATATTTTACATTGAGTGGTTTGAGTTGTTGCATTTTGAAATTTAATATGGTTTAGAAGATCACGTATAGGTTAAGAAGATCAAGCATAGGTATATTAAAATTTAGGTTAAGTTAGGTTAAGAAGATCACGCATAGGTTAGGTATAGGTTAGGTTCAGAGATAAGATGGATCTATGTTGGTTCTTAAGATGTGTGTGTGTGTGTGTGTGTGTGTGTGTGTCAACTCAATG
>JASDQU010750498.1:92219-102353 GCA_032191745.1 Picea mariana
GTCTCTTCATTTTCCATGTGCTCACTAAAGAAACATTAGTTTTGATGCGATGAAATCCAAAAATAATGTAAGGCCTCTTCCTACAGAGCCTTATAAAAAAATAAATTTAATTATAAAACATAAATTAAATTAGAGAAATGCTATCCTAAAATCTTCACAATTTCATAACCAACATATAACCATTCATATTAATTAAATTTTATGAGGAAATCATAATAAATTATATAACACAACAGAAAAATGAAAATACATACCTCTAATTGATGCTACCGATGTTATGCAACTCTGCCTAATGCTCTGCTTGATGTACTGCCCAAAACCGTCTAACCACCCATCTATCCAGGAATAGAGCCTCTCCGTCTCCCTAGCTCCAGGATTCCGTAAGGATTCCTGGCCCCCAAGCCCAAAACTCCCAGCAACATGTGCCTCCTTGTAACAGTCCTTCCATAAGCTTCTCCAGCCAAAACCAGTAATACAGTCTTCCAATATCCCAAAAATAAAAATCCCCAATACAGTCTCCTCTATGAAAAATAATGCTCACTGCCCAAAAAGTCCCCTTCCCCAGAGTGTTTTTCCCCCTCATATCCTCCTTCCCCATTCACCACCCTCTTCCTTTCATTAAGACTCACCCACCTTATCCCTCCATTCAATTCCAACTACCTTATCCATCCATTCAATGCCAACCACCTCATCCCCTCCATTCAATGGTTCCATCATTCGATATGTTAAGTTTTTATTTAATAAATTAAAATTTATTAAACTTAAATTTATTAACCAAATATTTAATGAGTTAATTAATCAATTAATTAATTAATTAATATACATTAAAAAATTAACAATTCAAGACAATTAATTAATTAAACTTAATATACTTTAAACAATTATTTAACTATGACAATTAATTATTTAACTAGGGTTGTTACATACACCCACCCTTCAGGAAACTTCATCCCGAAGTTAAAGTATTTCAAGATACAAGGGAAAGACACAGGGTTCACACATTCATATCCAATAACCAACATTATCAGTAGGTAATCCAAGAAAACTCATACATACTAGTGTACATGTGCAAGAAATGCATGTGTAGCTAGTACATACAAGTCTCGTGCATGTACGAATAACAATAACTATCACCTCTATAGTAATTTATGTATGCATCCAATCCATTCAACAAGATTATTCATTGTATAAAAAATAATAACCCAATAAAATGTTTGTGAAATCCCTTAATTACAATTATCTAGCTCAATAATGTTATTTAGACAATTGTAGTTTAGTTAAGTAATTATGAATATTCATATATACACTTTTTCTTTTCAAAAAAAAAATAAACAATAAATTCCACTATAAGACAAATCTCCATACTCTCTCAACTATTTCTACTCATCCTTCCTCCCTAAATTACTTCCATCTTCCATTCCTATCCTTCCTCCATTGTACTATCTTGGAGAGTCAACTATATTGACCTAACTCCAAATAGAACTCGTAAGTGGAAGTGTCACTATCTTGACCAAGCTTCTCCAGCAGGCAACTGACAGTCATCATCACACGTCTAGGGGACCGTGAGCTAACACCGTCCTCCCATGACTCCAGGTTTCAGAGGATACATGTTGGGAAATTCCTCCACCCATCCTAATAGGACTAGGGTCCACACCCTATAATGGAATATACAGTAGCGCCGTGTCGCTGGGAGTTTTGTCATCGTTTATTCAGTTTTGGGTAGTTTCACCTCCTGAAATCCTGCACTGGTCCACATATCATATCAATGTATCCAACCAATATAATTTCACATACAAATATTCATACCATATTATTTCTCAGCCAATAGTCATGAAATCCACTTTCATCATCATTATCCATTGGCTATTTCATAGCCCAATAACCTGTAGATTAGTCTGTAACACAATCTCATACAAATCTTATGCATTATTATCATGCAATTGCATACAACCATAATTTCAATTCGGTATCCGCGTACCAAAAACTTTAACATCAAATTTTTCAAGTGAGAAATAGATCTCATAATATCCCATAATTCAATTAACATTACCCATTCATAGAATTATCATTTACATAATAGATTCCAGCATATCCAACATCATTCAAATAACATTTAAACCTTCATAGGATTCGCATTCAAACAGTATATTGCATTATATCCATCATCATTAATAACATTTAAACATTCATAGAATTTACATTCACATAGTAGATCACATCATATCCATCATCATCAATAACATTTAAACATTCATAAAGGTTCATACGTCTTAAAGGCTCAAGTGTATCATTTAATAATTTCACTATGAAAAGAAAATAAAGGTGTTTAAGCCTCATGTAGTCCTATTTGTCTAATTCAAAAGGTGGTGTTACATACACCCAACCTTTGAGAACATATTCTCGAGGTGGTAAACAAAGTGAGGGATAATCTCGTCGTAATGTCTCGGCATCCTCCCAAGTAGTAGATCCTGGACTCTACTTGTCCCACTGGACCTTAACTTGGTCTACCAGACGGTTCCTGAGCTGTCAGACTCTATGGTCCAATATGCATAACGATTCTACCATGAGGGTTCCCGCATCTGATACCTGCGATTCCTTCCAATTTAGTTTATGTAATTCATCAATGGCATAATGACGTAGAACGGATACATGAAAAACATTATGAGTTTTATGCAAGTGGGCTGGCAGTACGAGACAATAGGAAATGGGTCCAATTTTCTCTTGGATTTTGAATGGTCCTATAAATTGAGGTGACAACTTTGTCCCCTTCCTGAACCGAATGGTACTCTTATTAGGCCTGATATGAATGAAAACCTGATCTCCCACTTTATAACTTCGATCAGTCCTGTGTGCATCCGCATAAATTTTCTGTCTATCATGTGCTTCCTTTAGTCTCAACCTAATCTGAATCACTTGTTCCTCCATCTCTTGAATCAACTCTGGCCCAACTGTTACTCAGCCTTCCAACCTCTCCCAACTCAATGACGTTCTACATGGCCTTCCATACAAAGCTTCGTAGAGTGGAATTCCGATGGAGCTATGAAAATTGTAATTGTAGGTGAACTCTACCAAAGGTAGGTACTTCTCCCAATGGGTTTGATTATCCATAACATACATCCTAAGCATGTCTTCCATAAATTGATTTACTCTCTCATTTTTCCCATCAGTTTCTGGATGATAAGTTGTTCTTAAGTTCAACTGAGTCCCCAACATTGACTGCAAACTTGTCCAAAACCTAGAAGTGAATCTGGAGTCCCTACTGAAATGATCTTCTTAGGTATCCCATGCAAACAAATGACCTCACTTACAAACACGCGTACCACATCAGTGACAACATAAGTGTCTCTAACCAGAATAAAATGAGCACTCTTGTTTAACTTATCAACTATCACAAGCATGGTATTGTGTCTATGAGATGTGAGCGACAATCCCACAACAAAATCCATAGAAATGACTTCCCACTTGGTCATAGGAGCATCATGTGGTTGTAGGAGGCCTGTCGGGTGATGGTGGTCAGCTTTCACTTGTTGACACTCTAGGCACTTGGTGACAAAATGGACTACATCACACTTCACACCTATCCAGAACAATAGCTTCCTCATGTCTGCGTACATTTTCTTCACACCCAGATGCACACAGTAAAGTGCTCTATGGGATTCCTTCAATATGATGTTTCGAATATCCCCACCTTCAGGGATGTACATCCTTCCTCGATATCTCAATAGTCTGTCTTCTTCCAGACTATATCCTTCATACTTTAGATCTAATTGCCTCCCACTCTGGAGGTTTGAAGTAACCTTTAAATACCAACTGTCTCCAAGGCATTGCCTCAACACACGTTCCCTCAGATTGGCTTTTAAGGGTACCAAGGAGAAGACATGTGGTCTTCTACTTAAGGCATCCACAACCACATTCTCTTTTCCCTTGATATATGAAATACCAAAATCATACTCACTCATGAACTCACTCCATCGCCTTTGCCTGGCATTCAGATCCCTTTGAGTGAAGAGGTGTTTTAAAATTTGATGGTCTGTATTGAGCTCAAAGTTTCTCCCTACTAGATAGTGCCTCCAAATCTTTAGAGCTAGCATTACAGATGCCAACTCTAAATCATGAGTAGCGTAAAGTTCCTTGTGTTTCTTCAACTTCCTTGATGCATAAGCTATCACTCCTCCATCCTACATTAGCATGGACCCCAACCCTTGCGTCGAGGCATCCGTGTAGACTGTGAAGTCCTTTTCCATATCCAACACTCGTAGAATTGGTGCACTAGTTAGTAACCTTTTAAGCTCGATGAATGCACTATCACATTCTTCTGTCCATTCATACCTAACCCCCTTACACTGCAAAGTGGTGATGGGTTTCGCTATTTTAGAGAAACCTTCCACAAATCTCCGATAATAACCTGCTAGCCCCATGAAGCTTCTTACATCATGAGCATTTTTTGGGACTGGCCATTCCATAATGGCCTTTACCTTTTTTGGGTCGACAGAGATTCCTTTACCAGAAATGATATGACCTAAATAGTGGATTGATTTTTGGAATAAGGAACACTTCGACAACTTGCCATACAATTTGTTCTCTGTAAGGAAGGACAACACCACTCGCAAGTGTTCCTCATGTTCTCTTTCATTCTTGGAATAGATAAGGATATCATCTAAAAAGACTTRTACAAAGYGGTMTAGGTATTTCCAGAATACACCATTCATGAGGCTCATGAATAYTGTTGGTGCATTGGTCAATCCTAAAGGTACTACAACGAACTCGTAATGCCCAAACCGAGTTCGAAATGCATTTTTAAGAATATCGCCTTCCTTGATCCTTAACTGGTGATACCCTGGTCGTAAATCAATCTTTCGGAATACCACTACTCCTTTCATCTAATCAAAGAGATCATCTATTCATGGCATTGGGTACCTATTTTTCACTGTAGCATGGTTCAATTCCTTGTAATCTATGCACCGTCATAAAGAACCATCCTTCCTTTTCACAAAAATCATTGATGCCCCCCAAGGTGAGACACTAGGCCTTATTAGGCCTAAGTCAAGTAGCTCTTTTAACTGCATCCGCAACTCACAAAGTTTTGGCATTGTCATCCTATACGGAGTCTTGGAAATTGGTTATGCACCAGGTTTTATCTCAATAGTAAAATCAAGCTCCCTCTCAGGAGGTAACCCTGGTAACTTGTTTGGAAAAACATCTTTAAATTCTAACAATACTGGGTACTGATCTAAGGAGGTCCTTTCCTTTCACTCACTACTTCCACTACATAAAGTCAGCACCCTTGCCTCATGCACCGTTTAACCTTCATAGTTGAAATAAAGTGTAGAGACACCTTTCTCCATACACCATGGATATCTATTGGCCTTCCCTCGTCGTCAACACAAAGAACACTTTTTGAAAAACAATCTACCATAGCTCGATGGGCTTCTAACCAATCAATTTCAATGATTAAGTCATATGCCCCGAGAGCTATGATGTATACTTTCAACTTGGTAGTACACACCCCCAGGTCTACTAGACAATTATCAACGCTAGGTCCTACCATTTGTTTTTCCCCCGAAGCCATCTCGACTTGTTTAAATTCATCGTGCGCATAGGCTGTCAACCCACTCTTTTCTAATGCATATGGTGAAATGAAACTATTTGTAGCACCAGAATCAAATATAATTTTAAGATTGATACGATTTAGCGTACCTGACGATTCCACCACCGTGGATTGATGTTTTGTCTAGCGATTATTAAATGCTGCATAAATCTGGTGGCTACCACCTGCTCTTCCCATCTGAGCCTTTCCTTCTCTATGAACAAATCATGATTGTAACTCTGGCCTTTCCTCATGTTGCTTAAGTGGATTTATTTGTTATGTACTAAAAACAAAATAATTTCCAATTCCAACGTTGATATAATTTTTCATTTCTTCATTTTATTTTTTCTTAAATTATATGGGATTTATATGATCTCAAGGAACTATGATCATAGTCCCATMTTTATTTGGAATCATCATGCAATTTSMATCATTCATTATATATCCTCTAATAAATGAGCACCAATATCTTCCCAAGRCAACACCATATGCTGGAGGAAAATCCACAACTATGATACTAAATATTTTTGTAACATGGGGTGTTTCACTTATCCATGTGCATAAATATTTTATTTCACCATAAGCTAGGACTTTTCTTAAATCGATGGCATATACACTTTCTTTAATTTCATAATATTTCATGCATTACACTCCAAGTGCTTCCATCATTGATAATGAAATTATGTTGTTAGTAGCTCCATTATCCACTAGACAATTATGTAATGTGAAATCATGATTCTATATGGATATATAAAACGTTGGGACATTTCCCCTTGGCCTTACTTATGTAAGATTTTTTTGTTTCCTTGTATTCATTACAACTGCTTCTATTCTTGAATTTGTATCATTCGATATCTTAAAAATATTTTCTTTTTGTTGAGGTATATTGACTACCTCCATGAATGATAAATTAATTCTGAGTTTGGGTAACTCATCAATCAGATTATAATTCATTTTCATTGGAGTATTTGTTTCGTTAACAACTGGTGGTTGTTTTCTTGTTTCTGGAGCATTAGATTCTTTTTCTTTTTTCAGGATTGTTGGTTTACTTCTCTCTTACTTGTAATTGGATTGAACCAGGTTCAGATCTCAACAGGTTTCCAACAAAACCCTCAAAAACTATCGGCCCTCCTAGTACACAAGAAGGCAACACCGCGCACAGGGTGCACAATGTAGTCTCACCCAAGATAGATTTTATGGGTGACTGCAATACTCAGGTGTTTTTAGTATAGGAATGAGTGGGGATCTGGGATTTCATTCTTCCTTATTTATGCATTATCCTTGTTAATGATTTAAGTATTTCTAGAATTTATTTTTCTTTAGCCCTATGCATGCATAGTGATATATCTATTTTAATAATTAATTCATAAGATGATAATTAAAAGAAAGTAAACATTCATTAAAAATCACACATAACACAAGGTTTACCATTTTTCACCCTCTCTTGGGGCATTGTCCACAAAGATCTAGATTCTTTTCTCTTATTTAATTTGCTGCAAATTCTTGCGCTGCATGCATTACATATTTAGTAATACAATCAAGATTGAGGGTAAGAACCCTCTGTAAGGTGGAATAAATCACACCAATATTGTAACATCCCAAACCATCCATGTTGGGCCACACTACTCTAGAGAACTCTTATTTATTCTCTTTGCGGAACATACTGTAACATACCCAACATCGAACTGAGCTATGCCACATAAAATTTTCAAACTTCATGAAATTAAAATATACACACACAAAAATCTTGTGGAAAAATTATATATAAAATGTAAACATACAAATACATCTGTAATTACATGGATTCACACTGAAATAACAATAAACATATACATGTAGCATATACAGGAAATACCCATAAAAATTAACACAGTTATAACTGCACATATGATAACCCATAAGAATAAGGACGTGAATAACAATGCAACATGTAAATTCATCACATAATTGGCACTTATCTTGGTAAGAATGTCATCAACTACGTGCAAACCTTCCACGAACCTCCCAGCCTTAGACCACATTGTTCATCACTCTCAATAGTAGTCACCCCCGAGATGGGACTAAACTCCACCCTGGTAAAGGGATTCCTAACTAGGATAAAGGCTCATAGAAAACAAGAAAGATTCTATCTCATGTGCCAACTCAAACTAACAAGCTACTATCCCTCATTCCCCACATTACTGTCCCACCCATGAAGTGTTCCCCTTCTCTGCTAAACAGTCCTTCAGCTTCCCCACTTCCTTTCTGGGCTTCAACAATAGGAAGGAGAGAAAGTCTCAGAGCACTGTAGCTACAGTTTAGTACCTTCAGAAAATCAATTCCAAACAATTCTCTCACCCAGAGAATTTCTCACGGGCATGACAACCCACCTCTTCAATATCCCACGGGCATGTCAACCCACTTCTTTGATCCAATTCCCAAGCTAACGAACTACACCAACACAATATGGCTATGGATACAAGTTCAGGTATAGTCATGAAGATACAAAGGATAGCTCAATGGGTGTGTGCATGCTCATGGATGATTGACTGGATGAATGAATGATGGAAGGGGTGATGGGAAGAATGATGGAAAAGATGATAGGAAATTAACTAAGTCCCAACAATATATATGCATGTCCCCAACTTGACACTTGTCATGTTGGGAGCTACTTTGGCCCACTTGTACCCAACTTTAGAACTTAGGATAAAATAATTATCCATACTTTATGATTTAAGAAATATTAATATAATATTCATTTTTGGCTTAAGATCCCTAGATTAGCCCTTTTCCTTAACTTTTGGCCCTCCCTTTCCCTAACTAGTGGAGTTTAGTCCCCCATCTCTTTTATCGTGGTCGATCTGCACACAACGATGTATTTTATATTAATTATGAGACATGTACAAAATCAGATGCACTGGCCTTTAACATCTAGGCTTTCCAGCCTAATCAAAACATAAGCATCCTAGCTTATAATATGTGGCTCACCAGTCTATAAAAAATAGCATATACACAAAGGCTCATTAGCCCCACAATCACACGCACTTAAGATCTTGCACACGGTATCCTAGAATGTGCACACTTCCTCATTTTACTGCGCAGTACATGCACCCACTATGCCATGAAAGGTGCATATAAAATTATGTCAAAACAACTCACCAGCTTAAGTGCATTTTCATCCAGATTACAATTGGGCGTGGCCTAGGGATATTACAATCCCCTCCCCTTATTTATGCATTGTCCTCGGTGCATCATGTACCCATGTACAACAAAAATTCAAAAATCTTCAAAATGATGTGGGTACTCTACTCACATTGCATCCTCATGCTCCCAAGTAGCATCCTTAGGACCGTACCAGGTTCATTGGACCTTTACAAGCCCTATGGACCGATTCCGAAGATGTTTGATTTTCCGGTCCAGAATGCATACTGGAAGCACTTGAAAATATCCTTCTTTCTCCACCTGAATCACATTCCAATCAATAACATGATTAGCATCAGGTATATATTTCTTGAGAAAAGATACATTGAATACCCTATGAACAGACATAGATGCAGACAATGCAATCATATAAGCTATTGTACCAATCCTCTCTAGAATTTCAAATGACCCATAATAGCAAGCTGCCAACTTTGAACAATTTCCCAACTTCAGTGAACTTTTGTTGGCCTTCACTTTCAAGAATACATGATCACCCACTTTAAATTCCCTGTGAGTTCTGCCCTTATCAGCATAGATTTTCTGCCTGTCTTGGGTAGCCTTTAAATTTTGTTTTATTTTTATCATTTGCTCCTCCATTTCCTTGAGAAAATCTAGCCCAACCACTACTCTGTCTGTTGTGTTATCCCAACTTACTGGTGTGTTTCACTTTCTTCCATAGAGTGCCTCAAATGGGCTCATATTTAGAGATGCTTGGTACCCATGGTTATAAGAAAAGTCTACCAAGTGTAGGTAGTATTCCCATTTTGATGGTTTATCCATCACATACATCCTCAACATGTCCTAAATCACTTGATTAACCCTCTCTATTTGTCCATCCGATTATGGATGATACCCTATACTAAAATTCAAATATGTTCCAAATCCATTAAATAATCCCTTCCAAAATTTTGAGGTAAATTTTGGATCTTTGTCAAACACAATTGTCTTGGGTATGCCATGTAATTTAGAAATTTCCTTCATATAAACATCAACAATGTTCATTTCCTTGTGAGTGAGCTTAACTGGAATAAAATGGGCAACTTTAGTAATTTTATCCACCACTACCATGATAGAATCATGTTGCTTGTTTTTTCTAAGAAGTTTGGTGATGAAATTCATTATTACAACTTCCCATTTCCACTCAGGAATGGGTAATGGATGTAGCAAACTAGTTGGGTGTCTATTCTGAGCCTTTACTTTTTGACATTCCAAACATCTGGCAATAAAATCAGCAACCTCTTTTTTCATGCCTGCCCAATAATATTGGCTCTTGACAGCTGCAATAGTTTTTTGATATCCTTGGTGCCTAGCATAAGGAACATTATGCATTTCTCTCAATATCATATTTTTCAATTCTTGAGAATTTG
>JASDQU010750498.1:107512-118683 GCA_032191745.1 Picea mariana
AAGGATCCATCTATGTTGATTGCTAGAAGGTGGGTGAATCTCACCTATGAAATCCAAACCTAATTGTTGAAAAGGACTTGTGACCAAAACAGGTTTGAGGGGAAGAGATTTTAGCTGTTGTTTGCCTGCAAACCTTTGGCACTTATCACATGTTTTCACAAATTTACACACATCTGAAAATAAAGATGGCATATAGTAACCAGCTCTCAGGATTTTGTGAGTGGTAGTCTTCCAATAGTGATGTCCTCCACACTCACTATTATGAAATTTAATCATGATTCTTCTTGGTTTATGCACCTCAAGAGTATCCCTATTGGATTTTTCCAGAACAATAAGTTGCCATTAATGCATAAATTTATGGCTTTGAGCTTTAAGGCTCTCCCTTGTGTTTTTGTCAAATCTGAAGGAATTGATAAGGTTTGTAGAAAATATAAGATGTGGCTATACCATTCATAGTCAGCTAGGTGGGGAGAAACCTGCAATTTATCACTACCTTTGTCCTTTGAAAACTAAATATTTTCTGCATTTATACTCACCAAATTTATCTCAAGCAACTTATAATTTTCCTCTGCAAGGAGCTTGGCAAGGCCTTGACCTTTCACAATTTTTGTTGGCTTGATCTCGACATCAAATTCAATTAACTTTGCTATCCACTTACTCCTTTTTCCATCTATGTCAGGTTGTATAAGCACATATTTAACCGAGCTTGAAGGTACATAAGCTATTACCTTGGCTTGAAKAATGTAAATTCTAAAAKMTTTTAATGACTTGATGGGTGCATATGCTTGTTTTTCCAATGGTTCATACTTCACTTCAACATCTCTCAAGACTTTACTAAAGAAGGTGACTGGCTGCTCCTGATCATCAAAATTTCTCTGTAATAGTACAGTTGCAATTGTATCTTTTGAAGAAAATGAAAAGATATAAAACTCCTTGTCAAAGTCAGGACTGATTAAAATAGGGGCTGTCACAATGGCTTCTTTGATAGCATTGAAAGAGTGTTTAGCTTCTTCGGTCCATCTTACTTTAGAATCCTTTCTTAACATACAAGTAATGTTCTTTGTAAGTTCTGCAAAGTTTGCTATAAACCTCCTGATAAAGTTTATAGTTCCAAGGAAAGACTGAATATCCTTTTTTGATCTAGGAAGAGACAATTTTTTGATGGATTCTACTCTTTTTGGGTCAATCCTTACCCCATTAGCTGAAACAATATGTCCAAGAAATTTCCCTTCTTTCAGTGAAAAATTAGATTTCTTAGGATTAATAGAAATGCCATACCTGTGACATTTTAGGAATGTCTTTATCAAGTGTTGCAAATGATGTTCATGGCTGCTTGAAAAAAAAGTTATGTCATCAAGATATATGAAGACAAATTTGTCTTTCTCTCCAACAAATGCGATGTCCATTTCCCTCTGGAACATTTCTCTCACATTCATCAATCCGAATGGCATATTTTCGTACATAAATGTACCCCATGGAGTGGTAAAGGCAGTCTTTTCTCTATCATCCAGATGGACAATGATCTGATTGTATCTGGAGAATTCATCAATAAAGGACATCACAATTGATCCTGACACCTTCTGTAAAATGTGTTCCATCTTGGGCAGTGGGTAGTTGTCTTTCCTAGAACACTTATTCCAATTTCTGAAATCCACACAGATTCTGATCTCTCCATTTTTCTTTCTGACAGGTACAAGGTTAGCAATCCAATCTGAGTATCTGAGAGGTATAATAATTCGGGCATCCAATAGTTTCTTGATTTCTTTTTCTATGGTAGGCAGTAACATAGGACTGAAAGATCTAAGTTTCTTCCTGAATGGTTTTGTATCTTTATTTAAAGGAATCTTGTGTTAAATTATCTCAGTGTTGAATGTCTTTAAGTCATCATATTTCCAAGAAAAGATATCAGCAAATTCTTTTAACAATTCACAGTAATCAACGTTTTGTTTTTCAGACAGATGAGAAGCTAAGTTGGCATATTTAGGATCTTGTTCACTAGCTACATTAAACTGAAAGACCTCTGAGTCCTCTTCCTTATTTTCCAATTTGACATCCAAATCGTTATTATCGAAAATCTTTTCTAAAGGGACCAACCCTTTAGGGATTTTGTTAGTGGACAATTGAACTATTTCATGTGCTACAATTTTACTTCTGAGCTTTGGCTTCTCAGCTTCTTCATCATATTCACTTTCCAAATCAACTTGCAAATCTGCAAACTCATTTATTACTGCAAGAAATCTGGTGAGTTCGACATCATCTTCAAAAACCTTCCAAAACTTTACATTATCAGGGAGTGATGGCCTATACTTTACTTGGATTTCATAATTCAATTTAGGGGGTAGAGGAGGTATAAAAGCATAGGATGATACAGATAATGAATCAGCCAATTCATTCACTACTCTGGGTATGTATGAAATTTTGAAATCTGTAAAAGTATGAATTGTTATCAAAACATCATCCCTATAGGCTTTCAGCCTAACATGTTTGGCCTGGAAGGATTTGTTTACTTGCTGAATAATTAAGTTTGCATCTTTGAATACCTATAGTCTCTGAATATTCATCTCTTTGGCTGCGTTTAATCCCAAGAGAAGCACCTCATACTCTGCAATGTTGTTAGTCACTTTAAAATCAAGTTTAAAGGACAGGTGAATAGTTTTCTTTGAAGGAGAAATTAACACCACCCTTGCTCCTGCTAATTATTTAGTACAAGCGCCATCAAAGAACATGGTCCAAAGGTCATCTTCTGCTACTTTTGTGGGATGAACTATGGGCTTCCTAAGCAACAATGAATCTGGTAATGAATCATCAATTTGTAATATGAAAGACCCCATACCTGTGTCAACTAAGTAAATAGGATGGTTGGCTAGATTTTGTTCATCACTGATGACATATGAAAGTTGTGATTCCCTGTATAGTCTTTTGTTTAGTACTCCTTCAAAAAAAGGGATAGTAGCATACGAGAGATCCATTTGAAGAGTTCCCCCTAGCCTCTTCATGCACGATCTTGATAAAAAACATCCAAATTTAGGCGGAATCTCTGCTACTACTACATCCATAACCATAGTTTTCATAGATTCCTAGGTCAAAGTTACAACCAAGTCTTTGATCATTCCAAGACATTTAACTTTTTGAGAGTCAAATGAGAAATTTAGATCATGATAAGATTTGGTAATCTCTAATCCAAGCTCATCCATAACCACCTTTGGCATTAAGTTGTGAGAGGCGCCAGAATCTAATAGACAGTTATGTAATGTTTTGTCACGAATGTTCAGAGAGATATAAAAAGGTGGACAACTTTCATCTCTATCTTCTATCATTTGGCCTAAAACAATGGTTGTCTTGTCATCATATATATTAAGAATATCGGTAGAGGGGGATATGAACTTGGGGTCAAGAGTTTTGAGGATATATTTTTTGAATGTTTCATTCTTCATTAACTCAACCAAAGGGATGGGGATTTTAATTTTTTGTATTTCAGCCTCAATTAAAAGAATAATAGGTTTTATCAGAAAATTTTACCTCATTTGAAGGAGCTTTCAAAACACTTTGCTGGTCATTCGGGGTCTGATTTTTCTAAATTTGTTTCTTGGCAGGGACAACAGTCTTCTTTAGAGGAGTAGGTGTGTTTACCTTTGAAGGGGATGTTTGTTGATTCTCTGGTATCTGATCCTTTTGCTTGACAGGGGAAGCAATCTTCTTAGGAGAAGTTGGTGAATTCTGTTGGGAAGTATTCGGCTTAGATCTGAGATTATATCTGTTCTTCTCTTCTATTTGAAAAAGACCATTATCAGCAAAAATTTCATCTATCTATTCGATCATTAATCTCTTCATAGTCATGTTGTGTTAGATAAGACATCCTTGTATCATCCCCAATGCAGTGAATATTATCCTCTCTGTCTTCTTGATAATCACCTTCATCTTCATCCATCACGACATTTTGAAGGGGAGATTTTATCCTTTGATCCTCAGTAGGATTTCTCTCTCTGCAAAATCTGCATTGGCTAATTATTTCTTCTAAAGTTGTTTGGATTCTGATTGGGGTTTTGATTTGTATAATCATAAGTACCCCTTCCTTTGACAGGCTGCTTGTTTTCAATTTTGAGTTTAGATATCTCGGAGGTTAAAGACTCTAACAATTTTTCCATCTTGTCTAATTTTGGATTAGTATTGGATGAAGATGAAGCTTCATCTCTAGGCTTTCTTCTATTAGTGTTCCCCTTCAACTTATGAGCAGCCAATATATTTGATTCCACTTCAAGGGAAGAATCTTGCATCAAAGATAGTGTAGGTGACCTCCTTTCTCTCAACAACAAACAAAATTCTGAATCAAATTAATTGGCATATGTGATTTTAGTAGAGGCATATGAAAGCTTTATCTCAACTTGTATTTTACTATACATCCTATTGAACCTTTTAGTGAAATCGAAGACTGATTCACCATTTTCTTTCCTTAGATTTCCAAATTTAGTAATATAGTACAAACAATCTCTTATATCACCCAAGTGTTTCAAAAAGATATCATCCAATTGCTCTATGCCATCTATTGAACCAACATGGAGTTATTTGAACCACTTCCTAGCATGGCCATCTAATCTTTGGACAAAAAATTGGGTCCAAACATCTTCTTCCTCAATGTTAAGGTTTTCTGCATAACTGTAAAAGGCCTCTATATGTTCTTCAATAGTCACATCGCCTTCACTTGTGAATTTGGGCATGTACTTCTGATAGTCTCATGTTGACATGGATGATACTGGATTTGGCAATATAAGTGGTGCATACCTAGCAGCTAAGATTTGTTGCATCTTGGTCAAAGGAAGATGTGCAACTATAATGATTATGGGTGAGAGAGGTGATGGTCTTTTCTCCGATTCCTCAGTACTGGGGGAATTTAATTTTAAAGAAGGGGAATTCACTGATGGGAAAGAATTATGATATTAGGCTCTATATAAATTTGCAAGTTGTTCAGCCAAGTTTTCTTCACCTTTAGCAGACAGCTCTTGAAGAAGATGTTCTACAACAAGGAGGATAGTGTGAATGTTTATATGATATTTTTCCTACTGTGAATGAAAGGACTCAAGAGAGGAAGAGTTGTGGTTTCTTCCTAGGGTCTTAGATAACTCTTCAACCAAATTCGAGTCTATCACTTCTTCAACAATGACATTTTCCTATTGATAAGAAATAATTGATTCTTCTACAGTGGTTATCGTTGCTTTTTCACTGACAATATTAGTGGAAGAAGATTCAATGTTTTCTGTAGTAGATGTCTTAGAACTAAAAAGAGGATTACCTTCAGTGCCTGATTTTAAAGTCTGACCTTGGAATGATCTTCCTCTTCTAAGAATTAGTTCTGGGTTGGGCAGTAGTGTGATAGGTGATTCTTATAGATTCACCCTAGTGTTGATCCTCTTTGGAGCCAGGATGAACTTGTGGAGTCGCCAGATAGATAATTACAACCAATGTAATGTCTAATCTTTGTCTATCATCAAATATCATCTTTGTCTCGTATCCCAAGAAAGCTGAGTCTCAGTCTCGTGTCCCCCACAACGACGCCAATTTGTTATCACTCTAAGAAACTCTTTGAGGTTGTACGTCAAAGATGCTTGGTAACTTAAAATAAACTTGTTTTTATGTTTTTGATCAATGGGATAAATCAATTATAGTATGGCACTTAGACAGTAAAATGACAATCAAATAAACCAGTGCTCTCAAGGATTGATGATCAGATGATAGCTTTAAGTGGGTGAGAAAACAATGTTCATAAACCAAATACAAAGTGTAGGGTTAAATAAAAAATGATAAGCAACTCAATATCAAATTATGAGCTAACCAATGAGCTAACCATCATTCTGTAGCTAAAACAACTTGATAGAAAGTACAGAAGAAAAATGAGAATATGACATCAAAAGAGAGAGAAAATTGTGATTTGTATTATCATAGAAAAGTTTGTTTACAACATAATGTATTCCTCTATCCAGAATCGAACCATGATATATAAAAAAGAAAGGCATTTATAGCCTTTAAAACAAGTCTGAGATCCTGGAAAACTAGATCTGGATTTCTAAATATAGAAAGAAAAACACTAACTGAATACAATAGGATAATTAAAGAACTAGTTCCTAGGAATCAAACTGTCTTCTTAGTTGATATTTGACATCTGGTCATCATCAATTCCATATCTCTGATGTGTCATGGAGGAAAATACACATGTCTTCAGTTGCTGGGAATCTTTCAACAACTGTGAACAAAACTTTAGTTGACCATTTAAGCATTCACCCCAAAATATCCATGAATCTTTGACACTGAATATTTCCTGATTTGGTGATTAATCTTTTGATACTCTCTTACCCTTTAAATCACTCCAAAATCACTCTGTTCAAGCTCAACCTTTCAAAATTTTCATTCTCCAGTTTCACCAACTATTTCAGCTTAGGATTTGCTAATTAGCTGATGAAAGCTCTGCTTTTCAACAACTGATTGATTATAATTTCACCTTTTGTGCTGGTGAAAGCTCTATTTTGGTAAAAAAGGAAACATTTCATATTCAAAATTGTTGTTCCATCAAAAACTTATTGTTCATTTGATTGCTCTCCCTGCAAATTTATAGCAACATGGGCCAGCACCTGTAAATCTGGATGTCTGTTAATCTTTTCCTTCAATTTTTTTATTTTCCTCTTCAGGCACTTAGCTAACCACCATAAGCTATTATAATATTTTGTGATTTTCTTCTTCTTCTTTTTGTCTTTAATTCTTTCACGTGCTAGCTTCTCAAGAGCTACATTTGTATTTGAAAAATTCTCTGATAAGGCTTTATATCTTGCCTTTATCACCCTTTCCATAACCTCCTACTGTGCTATTACCTCTTTCATCTCCTTAATCTTTTGTGATTTCTTTGATTTCTTATTTCTTGAGGTTTSACCTTCATCTTTGGGAGTAAAAGCTTCATAATCCTATGCAATTTCCATGGAGTGATATGGAMTTTTGATGGTTGGACTTTCATATTCCTTTTCAGGCTCTGTATCTGAATCTGTGTATGGCAAATTTAGAACATTTGTCTTTTTCACTCTGGATTKCTCTGAGTTTGTTTCAAAATCTAGTTTCTTTTTATCTTTCTTGGGATTTATGCTAGAATTTTTGTCCTCTGGTGGTTTTGGGAGAGATCTCCTCCTCCTTGAGCTGTTATGAGGAGTTGAATTCTTTTTTCATGCTTACTTCTTTTCATTTATATGTTGAGTTTGGGTCTCAAAGCTCTCCCAGAAAAGAAAGTGTTGCCAAGTTCTTTATCTTCATCTTAGTTCTTCCAAAATGATCATTTTAATCAGGCCATAATGAAAAAGGGCAATTTTTATGCTTAAAGGTTCAGATATGGTCTTCTTACACACTTTGGTTAGGCTCTTATGAAGGAAGAAAGGCAAATTTAGAAGGACCTTCCCTGTGAAGTGATCTAGAAGTCTGAAATGATATAACATTAACTTGTAATACCTGCCTTCTGAGGTTAAGTATAATTGAATGCCTTTGAACAGATCTTGCCATTCATCTTCCAGGTAAGAAACAAGGATTCTTTTCTTCCAGGTTATGCCTCAGAATTATGTCTTGAGGTATACCCTAAAATCCAAGTTCTTGGTCACTGTTGTTTTAAACCAACTTTGGCCTATTCTAGGTAAGCCAGTTTCTGAAGTGATGGAAGCTTCATCGATTATCATTTCTAGAGAGCCCAAGGTAGCTTTCTTTCCATCGTATGACTTTGCAAAGACATTTTTTGTTGCCTTGTGATAAACTTCCTGTAACCTTTCCACATATGTCATACAACCTACATCTGAGAATTTCTTCTACACCTCTGGATAACACTACAGAAAGGATAAATTATCTAACTCTTTCCTCAAAAGTAACACTCCTTGTTTCCTCACCATCTGTGACTTGATCGTCGGTTAATTTGCACATGGTTGACACAGTAATCTTTTTTATGAGGAAAAGGCTGGTGCTGGTGAAAATGACCCTGTGTTGTTAATTGAAATATGAAACCTCATTATAGAAATCTTGAACACCGCGAGTTCAAAATAAGAAAAGGTGTTTTGATGTCGCTAGATGGCTAGTACTTTATCCTCTATCTCCAATGATGATTGAGAGTTCATCACCTCAAACCCTCCTCTTGTTGTCACACTAAATACGTGAGCACGATCCATCATGATGTCCTACTAAAACATGATGAAATGGTATCATCATAACTTGCTTCCATTAGCTTGCCATGATGATTGTATGACGTGTGTCTGGCGTGTCCTCTTTGGGTTTCTGAGTCATTGGAGAAAAATCTATGTTAGCACTTTCACCGGCTTGCTTGCTATGGGGAGTATGCTTTAACCGTTGAAACCTGAGGCTTTCACTAGCTAATGTCAACTTTAAAATAGATGTTAGCCGTTGAAAGGATTTTTCTGAAAATTTTGAAAAGACCTTTTGAGGATCAATTTATTTCTAGGATAAAATCTTAAATCCTATGTCTTGACACTTCTAAATTCTAAAAATTATATAGAATCCTATTAATGACCATGCTATCACCTACAAAATGGAACAAATTGACTGATCTATTTTGGGAGATAACAAAATGAACCAACCATATTTTCAAGAGTAGCCATAGCTGATTTTAAGGAATTCAGACATCGGTTTTTAGAAGTATATCTGGATGAATGGATTGTATATAGTCTATTAAAGGACCATGTAGAAGTATTAAGACTCATGTTGGAAAGATACCGACAATGTCAGATCTCATTAAACACCAAGAAATTCATTTTAGGTACACCTTTTGGGATATTCTTGGGACATATAGTGTGTAAACAAGGTTTACTAGTGGACCCTGCTAAGATTGCAGTCATTGTAAATTTACCATAACCAAAATCAATGCACCAATTAAGAGAAACATTGGTACATAGAAGATATTACAGGAAGTTTATAAAGGGGTGTGTGCAGATTACTACACCAATGGAAAAAAATGTTAAAGAAGGACACTAGATTTCGATGGAATGAGGATTGTCAGCAAGGATTGGACACTCTAAGGGAAAATATGGTCACAACACCTATATTAGTATTTCCATATTTGGAAAATATATTTCATGTGCACATAGATGCATCAGTTATAGCACTTTGATAAATTCTGGTGTATCTAGGAGCAATGGACTTAAACCATCCTATAGAATTTACAAGAAGAAGCGTGTCAGAATCAGATCATAATTACAACACCACACAAAGAGAAGGCCTAGCTATGGTATATGCACTTCATAAATTTAGGCACTATTTAGTAGGGAAACACTTTAAAATGTTCACAGACCATTCTTCCCTCAAATATCTAGTCAACAAGCCAGTGTTGGGGGGTAGGATATGTAGATGGATATTATTATTCCAAGAATTCATTTTCGAAGTAATAGTCAAACCATGTAGGTTGAATGAAGGACCTGATCACCTATCAAAGGTAGTCAATGGAGAAGAACCTACTAATTTGGAAGACAACTTCCCTGATCCACAGTTATTTTCAGTACAGATATATGATGAATACTTCATCGATATTATTGAATATTTAAGTACAGGGGTTGTGCTAGAATACTTTAGCACCGCACAAAAGAAAATCCTAGTAGTTAGAGCTGCAGATTATCAACTCATTGCAGGACATTTATACAATATGGGTGCAGTTAGAGCTGCAGATTATCAACTCATTGTAGGACATTTATACAATATGGGTGCAAATAGCATTTTGAGAAGGTGTGTGTTGGAACATGAACGACCCATAATTTTGGCAGAATATCATGAATATATAGTTGGAGGACACTATGCAGGTGGAGCCACTGCATAGAAGGTATTACACACAGGATTATGGTGGCCAACAGTCCATAAAGATGCCAAGTATATTTCCAGAACTGTGATGTCTTTGAGAGAGTTGGAAAACCCAATAGAAGGGATGAGATGCCCCTAAGACCACGGGTAACTATGCAGGTCTTTGAAAAATGGGAAATAGACTTTGTTGGACCCATTAATCCACCCAAAAAAATACCAGGAGCTAGATATATCATTATTGTGATTGAATACTTAACCAGATGGGCAGAATCAACACTAGTCAAGGATTGTAGCACATAGATAGCATCACACTTCTTGTTTGAGAAAGTGATCACCATATTTGGATTTCCTAGGATATTTATGAGTGACCAAGGAACTCATTTGATCAAAAATACCATCAGGGCGATGACTGAGGAGTTTTAATTCTATCACCAGAAGATTACACCATATCATCCTTAGGCAAATGGAATAGTAGAAACTTTCATTAAGATTTTGGAAAATGCATTGAATAAGATTTGCAATGTTAATAGGGATGATTGGGACTTGAAAATACCAGTGATACTATGGGAATACAGGACCACATGAAATAAATTGACAAGACAAATGCCATTCAGACTGGTGTATGGGAAGGAACTAGTGGTGCCATTAGAATTTCTGATACTCAGTCTGCATGTAGAAACAATTACCAACATGAAAGAAAGAGGCACAATAAATGAGAGGATAATCCAACTAATGGAAATGGAAGAAGATAGGATTCTATCAAGATTTCACCAGGAAGTACATAAATAAAGGGACAAAGCCTGGCATGACATACATATTAAAAAGAAGAGCTTTAAGGAGGGAGACTTAATTCTTCTCTATGACAATAAATTTTTGCAACACCCTGGTAAGTTTAGACAGAATTGGCTAGGGACATATGAAGTAAATACTGTCATAGATGGGGGATCTATACAACTAAAGTACTTGGGAGGAACATAACTAAAAGTGATGATCAACGGTAGTCAGCTGAAACTGTACACGGACAGTCGACCTACTAAAACTTAAAAATTATAGCACAGTAAGAAGGTCATGTAAACAATGTACTATAGTATATATTAGGACATAAAAAATAATAAAAAGAAATAAAAGTAGAAAAGGAAGACAAAAGTAGAAAAAGAGGAAAAATACAAAATACTAGGAAATATCATGCACAGTAGGCATTGAAATCAGCGGAAAAAAAATACAAAGTGACCACGCGCAACATATGGATGACAAGAAGAAAACACAATGCACCAAGGGAAAATTCAAAGAAGAAATGTATGACACACCAAAAAGTTACAAGGCACCAGAAACTGGGCCAACAGTCGAAAATGAAA
>JASDQU010750499.1:5545-16304 GCA_032191745.1 Picea mariana
AATTTATCGTCTCATATTTGATTTCTCTTATATTGTTTATGATGGTGGAATATATTGTTTATTGTTTCATCTTTGATTTCTCTTATATTGTTATGATGGTGAAATATATTGTTTATTCATTAATAAATGGCCAATATCTTATAATTTGAATTTTTATGTTTTATGGTGAAAAGATAATTTATGTTTTATGGTGAAAGGATAGTTTATGTTTTAATAACAACTTCACGATGCTAAGACAAAGGGGAAAATCCAAGAAAGGGGTTGTGTGGTATAGATCGCAGGGGCGAGGACAACAAAACACTTCAGACTTGCCACCACCTACAACTCATGCCTCTCATTCCTCCACCCTGGATCTCCCTCCTCTATCCTCCCCGTGGTCCTATAGAGTGGAGTGGTTTGAAAGCATGGGTAATTCACTCGACTTCACACCTGAGCTCAACCTGGAAGCACCATTCATACACCAACCTCCCTCCCACCTGCCTTCTCCGTCCTCTCTCCCTAGCCCGACTACCCCCCTCACTTCTTTCGCCTCCCCCCACACTTCTTCCGCCTCCCCCCACATTGCACCTCCTCTTTCACCCCTTATTTCTCCTCAACCACAACCCTCATGCGCTCGGTGTGATGGGTTTACAGAGCTGCAAAATTCTTTGGACAACATCCAGAACTCAGTCTTCGAAGTCATGCATGACATGAAGGAGTTGTTGATCAGATACAAACTTCGTGAGCATTGCAAGAAGTGTTTGGAGACTCTCATCTTCACTCTCCTTCACACCACTCTAGATATAGGGACTTCATCCTTGGAAATTTTGCATGATCCTCAGAAAGAACAGAAGCCATGCCTAAGCTCCAGATGATTAGTTTTGTTTCTTGTTTTTTTGATGTCTTTAGACGGATTGCTTCTCTTGGCTCTAGCCCTGCGAGACACCTTAGCTTCTTTTTCTGCAATTGTGAATTGTTTGGACAAGTGGCAACATTGGTTTCTCATCTGGGTGATGCAGCCACTGTCTCACTGTTTACCCTGACAAATGTAATTTTTTGATACCAGAAGGCTTTAATAAACAGTTATTAATATAAGGATCCTACTTTATTTACAAAAAAAATAAAAGGTTAATTTATGTTTTACGATACTGTGCTGAAATTAAAAATGTTTTATTTCATTTTATTTATAAACATTATTGTATAAACATCATTGTACTATGTGAAGTAGATTCAATTAAGTGTGGAGCTAATTGTGTAGTGATGACACATGTGGGTAGTTATCAAATTATAGTTTCTAACTTATAATTTAAATTATGTTTGATTTGAAAATATGGTTGAAAACAGTCAAAACAAGTCATCAAATTTTATAGTTTCTTATGAAATTTCACAATGAAATGACAGTCCAACACTAAACTGGTTATGTTAGTCTTTATTTTCCTTTCGAGCTTTCAATATATTTGTTCAAGAAAATGTGAAATAAAAATTATAGTTTCTAACTTAATTTAAATTTTGTTTGATTTGGAAATATGGTTGAACATAGTCAAAACAAGTCATCAAATTTTATAGTTTCTTATGAAATTTCACAATGAAATGAAAATGTAACATTAAACTGGTTATGTTAGTCTTTGGTTGCTTGTCTAGCTTTCAATATATTTATTCAAGAAAATGTGAAATAAAAATGTGTACTTTGTAATAAAAATTGAAATAAAAACATGATTTAGAATGTAAAATTAAAATATACTTAATATAAGTAAGAAATTTTCATTAAAATTTATGTATGTAAAATGGTAGAAAATGGTTGATCTGGAAATTATCAATCCTTTGCACATTGGAAGTATTCACTAATGCAATTCATATGACACCTACCATTAATGGAAGTATTCACTATACAATTAATGGAAATATTCACTATGACAGTCCAACACTAAATGGTTATGTTAGTCTTTGGTTTCTTTTCGAGCTTTCAATATATTTATTTAAGAAAATGTGAAATAAAAATATGTACTTTGAAATAAAAATTGAAATAAAAACATGATTTAGAACCTATTTTAATATGTAAAATTAATATATACTTTAATATAAGCGATTTTCATTAAACTTTATATTGATATAAAAAAAATTGTATCGAAAATGGTAGACAATGGTTGATGAAAATTATCAATCCTCTACACATTGGAAGTATTCACTAATGTCATTAGTATGACACCTACCATTAATTCAATTAAAATTATGAAAATCTAAATGCAACAAACCAAGCCTTAGTATATGACCTCTATTTTTTTATTTTTTGTTATCAGGCCACAAAATCAAATTCGTTTTCAACTTAAGTTTTTTTCAATCAAACTCAATGAAAACTATGTTTGATGTGTAGAATATAAGTAACTTGTTACATGTTCATCATACACATTTTTATTTCAATTTGCTTCAAGATATTGAAATCTAAAGGCATAAATTTAACAATTTAATATAATGTCAACACTTTTGGAATCAAAATTCACAATTTCATAATTAAAATTGATACTTTTTAAGATGACTTTAAATTTTTTGATTAGGATGATAATCATATGTATTACCTTGAATTATTTAATTAGGATGTTAATCATACACTTTAGGATGTCTTTAAAGTTTTTCCAAGCCATCAATAGTCTCTTATAATGACATGGAAATGGGTCCTAGTTTTGATATGAAGTTATCATCTTCATATGAAAAAGCATTGAACAATCAAATTGCAAATAATGAACGCAAATCATATATGTAGTAAATTGGTTACATGCATTAAAGGATTTGTGTATACGATTTGGATAATTTGTAGGATTAAAGTATAATCATCCAAAGTATAGGTCAATTTAGGTTCTCTAGATACAATCTATAGGTTCTTCCCTGAAATTGTAAATAAGGCTTGGTAAACTTTATAATTCATCAAAAATACAATTTTTCTTAATTGAATGGACCATGAAAGAAAACTAAATTGGAAATGATTCTAGAATCCTAGATATTCATAAATACGTGTACTTTCAATGAAAAATATAAAATTATGGAATGTACATGTCACTTGTTTAAAGAAATCGTAATGGTATTCCATCTTCAATTATTTGTTCATGATCGGCTTTGGACATTTTCCATTTTCTAACTTTTTTTTTTTCTTGATTGAACTTCTATTAACTTTATGTGCGCTGCACATATCAAATGACTATATTGACAACTTATGACATCTGTCTGGTAGTCTTGAAAGTAAACATGAGTATCAGTTTGATGGGTTTCTTGAAAAAAAATATCCTTTCAATACAATGGTTCCTCTTTCATATATAAAATTGTTATCATCAGAATATTTTAATAACCTCATATGTTATTCTGTGCATCACATCAAATAATATTTCACGTTTTCAATGTTGTCTACAGGTGCAACCAGGACAAAGACATCTCCTGCAAATAATTCGATATATTGGACAACAAATAGTTCGTGTTAAATTATCACACAAGTACATCTACTAGTTATTTGAAAAACTTTAAACATAAAATTACCTTCTCTAACAATATTAGAAACTCTATCACCATCAACTGACACTATAGTTTCATTTGATTCCATCACCTATGAGATTGCAAGTGGCATTTTCCCTTTTATATTAAGTTCGGTATGTGTCCAAGCTTTAACATATTCTGCATTTTTCGTTTTCGCAAATCTCTATAGATTATGTGTCCTCTATGCAAACTGAACAAAAACAAGACTCATTTCTTCTATCAAATGCAAACATATTTTGATAGTGTTTTTTTTTAACTGAATGCATTTTTCGTGTCCCATGTATTGTACCTGTTTCATATGGGATTGATCTATTTACATCTTGGATTTAAACATATCAAAAAAAATTGCACAAGACAAGAACTTGTTAACTTGAAATCTCTCAAGAAAATGATTGAAGATTGAATATAAATTTAAACACATGAATAAAAATATCATGTGTACATGTGTAACATGTATATATAGAAGCACCTGCGCACATCCCTTGATGGATTATTTTCATGGATTAGCGCCATTTTTCACCATTCAACAACTTGATCAGTGGATTCAAATCGATCGGCATGAGGGTTCATATGATACCTTCGAAGTGCTCATTTTACACATGCCCCTACACCGTCGTGCTCTCATTTTCCATGACTAGTCTAAAAAAAAATTCAACAATGTGTAATGTTTGATTTTTTTATGAAGATGACACAACCAATAGAATGATCTTGAAGATTTGAACTGACTTGCACACCCATTTAGCCATATCCCATGTCGATCGAATCTGATTCCACATTCTTTCAATGAATCATGAAATTTATCAAAACAATGTTGTACATAATGTCTGTCATGTGCTCAATCATCGCTTATATAAAAGTGGCATTCTTTAATAACATGTTGATTGTCGTTGGTGATTTCTATGTTATTAACACTTCGTTGAGCATGTCTATATAGAACGTGGACAAACATAGTGACTTGATCAGAATGATAATATTCACTTTGTATTTCTTTTTGTGCAGTGAATGTGTAATTCTTTGCAAAATCAACTACATACAAAATTGCCCCTGGTGGAAACACTTCACGGGATTGTTTCAATTGTAGGTCTTTCCATCGAGCTCTATGTGAATGCTTGGTGTATTTATAAATTTGTTCCTAAAACTTCTTCAAAAAATCTATCACACAGATTTTATCTAGTTTCAAGTCAATCCTTTTGGAAATAACATTTGAAGAATGTGGAGTCGTGTTGTTGATATATTCATATCTCTTCCAATTGATTGTTATATTAGAAAATTATTGATCATTCATATCAATAGGATACGTTGAGTTAAACAAACTTAGATTTTCACAACGATCACATTTCTTTCCACCAACACATTTGTTTTGGTAAAATAATTTATCACATTCTCTTTTACATAGAATTTCAGATATAAAAGCATGAAATATGGAAGGAGGAGGTGACCTTGGCCATAAATTTTTACCAAAATCAATAAAAGTGTTGTAATATAACTCAAATTCCACATGATAACGACAACAACAAGTGTCACGAACGATGACGGGTCTAACAAACCATGGTTTTTGTTACACAAATGTATTGATGGAAATTTTAACTTCTTTGTGCTCTTCTTTGAACTTATTGAAAAATTATGTTTGTGTCATTGGCAATATATGTTTTGGATGTTCTTCATATTGTTTTCATGTTATTGTTCATCGCAACACATCCCTTGTATGTAGTGAAACACAAGATTCTGTCAACCAACAATTACATGCCAATTATTTAACATTTTCTCCATGTCTATCTTTGTAGGGTTGTCTAGAAATCATTGTCCAACAAGCCAATTCATCATTTGAATCTATTTGCAATTGAAATTTTCTATGTTTGTACAATGTTTTTCTTGACGCTCCCATCGTTTTTGCCGTGTGTCGTGTCAAACGATCTTTTATATTTCTAGATGAAACAGTTGTTGTTTGTATCACTCTACATGCAACACTGACAACTTCTTTTCAAGATATTCCAAAATCTTTTAATACACTAGTTATATTGTCAAAGACATTTTGTTTCACCTTTTTATCTTTTGTCGACTTTTGAATACCCAATAATGATGTAGTTTCTTTTAAATTTCTTAACTTTATTAGACAGAGTAAAAGTTGAGCTTGTATTGTTACTGATTCATCTTTGAAAAAAGTATTATACATGTTTTTAGTTCGATATCTTATATAATTCTTAGCTTCTTTCTTCCAAATTTGTCAGTACCAACATTTTCTAATATTTCATCATCAATGTTGATAGAATCTCGTGCATTTTTCAATTTAAAGTTTATATTAAAAAAAAAAACTCGAACATAATTTCACTAAACTATATACAAGTGTTCATCTTGTATTATCTAAATTTATGTACATACCTATAGGTGATTCGTCTTCTTCTTCAATTTTGGTTTCAATGTCTTCATCGACGTTATGAGAAAAATCTATTTATGTTTTTTTTTTTAAACATCAAATTGTAATTACAATCAATTATATTAAACAATATTTTAAATTTGAATTTTATATTTTTAATATAGACAATATGTGCATGCATACCTGGTTGGACTTCTTCTTCTTGAAAATCTCTATTTACATTATTATCGTTTCTTTCTTCAATATTTACACGTTCTCATTTATTTCTCCAATAATGCTCTTTCCTTTGATCCTTATGGTGAGTTTCATCTCGAGTGTGATCAAACTTTCTCTTGCGCATACTTTTGTTTCTCATGAGTATAGATATTTGTAAAAGTTTTTAACAAAATCAACATTTCAGAATAGTCTCAGAAAAACCTTATTGTCACAAAAATTACTAAAAAATAATATCAATAGTTTTATGTTCAATAAAGGCTTCACCTTGAAAAAATTCTCAACATTTATCTTTCAATATATAAATTGTTATTTCAATAAAAACTTGAACAAACATTAATTACCTTGTTCAACAAAAATGAAAAAGATGATTCGAAACTTTGTTTCTAGGTGCTCTAGAAAACCATGAAACAAGCAATGAATTGTGTTAAATGTGTTCGACCGAAAGCGTATTTATACAATTTAGCGCGAAATGAAACGATACGATGTGTCTTTTCATTTTTTTCGGCCGACGGAATTCACTCACCTATCTTTCATCCGAAAAAAAAGTTTTCCGGCCAAAAATCTAGGAAACTGTTTAATTTTAACGGATTCCATTAGAATTTCGTTTTTCGGACGAAAGAAATGTTTTTTCAGTCGAAAGATTCTTTCGGCCGAAAACTAGCGAATGAGATTGTTTTCAAAATTTCAATTCCTATAATTTGTTTTCATTTTCATTATTTTTATCTAATATCTCTATAAATACATAGTCAAAAATTTAGAAAATAATTATATTGATAATCCTTAAATTGTTCTTTTCAAAAAGGTATTTTTAGATTTTACTTTTAAGTAAAAATTAAGATAGATACAAGGAGGGGGAAAACATGTGTTTAAAATATGCAATGTTTTAGCTTGGTGAACTTCAAAAAATTCTAGAAATTATAATATTCATCCGTTAAATTCAAAATTATAGTCATAATAAAATAGAGTCTATGCATATTGTTGCAGTATATTTCGTTTGTTAAAAACAAAAGTTTAATAATAGATACATTGTTGGGGAAGGGGGGGGAAATAACTCATTGTCATTCCTTTCATGTTTAAGGAACATATTGTTAAACAATTGTCAAATTGACATATCAAATATTAATAAAAATAAATAAAAAATAGTCATTGGAAAGCTAACAAAATTCTTCACAAGTTTTGTTTTCACTGCAAAGTAAAATTCTAAATAAAAAAAATATATATATATTTTTTTCCATAAAACAAGTAAAATAGACACCCATTTCACCCATAAACTCTAGAGTTAAATGTTTTACTCCCTTATGGCTTTTTTTGAGTTTTTAGTGATTATCCTATCATCAAATTTGTCACAAACTTGAAACCATATATAATTTTTTAGCCTCTATTATTAATAAGCACGGTGGATCAAATTACAATTTAAACAACTTATGGCTTAGAATATATAATTATATATTTTTGAAAATAATATATAGATTAGGATATATAATTATATATTTTTGAAAATAATATATAGATTAGAACATATAATTATATATTTTTGAAATTGCAATTTGAAAAATATACATGTTATAATTTGTATTTGTAATTATATGTTTTAATTTATTTTGAATTGACTCATATACTTGAAATTGTGATTTAAATCATATACTAACAATAATCATATTTTGTCCTCGAGGTGTAGGACAGTTGGTGATGGAGTGTGTTGTTAAGCCAATCTGTGTTGAAAAGTCACTGGTTCGAAACCTACGGGGACAAAAAATCCAACCATGTTAAGAGTTGGTGTGGCTCAGGCCAGGTGCGATCCCAGTGCGATCCTCGGGTGATTTTGATGACTTAGATGCCCCTTAGTTGCGGTTTCTCAAGCCAAAGCAAAAAAAAAAAAACCATATTTTAAAAAATAGTTTATATATGTTTATAAACATCATTTTTCATCTTTTAAAATTAATGGTGATCTACTTATAATACTTAAATGTGGTTGTTGATTGTTGCTAGTTAACAACAAACATGGGTAAAGGAATTAATAAACCATTAATATATTAATACATAATTATTGTATTAATTATTTGAAAACATTAATATATAAATTAAAATATTAATATATATTAATTAATTGAAAATTAATTTTATTTCAAATCATATAAACATTTAGCACACATAAAGTTCCAATTATTAGTATATGTATTCATTTCCATCATGTGTTGAAAGTGTGGAATTAAATTACCTATTAAATTATCTATTAAAATTTTAGTGCTCACTCACAACAAAGTTAAATTATTAAAAAATATATAATTTTTTTTTTCAACTCAACAACAGAATCATAGTCAATACTAAACCAATTACTATAATCTCATACCTTCCACAAGACTAATAAATATCACTTTTAAATTGTTTATACATACTTATAAATTATATGTCTTCGGCCATACGATAACTTCATTCTTACAAAAACCCTGAAGTACCCTCTTAAAAATGAGCATGGAATAAGGTCTATCAAAAACTGGTGTATTTTTATTATGTTTATAAATAATGAGACATTGTGGTATTAATTAGTTTTAAATTATTTAAAATAATTTATTAATATTAATTTTTGTCATTCCATATTCCATCAAACACAAATTGATTTTAAATAATTTAAACAATTAATACAGTTTAATTTAAATAAATTTTATTTCATTAATTTATTAATACATTTTAATTCAAATAAATATTAAGAGTTATATTCTAACCACTGACTTTCTCATGTCAACTACTCACCCATTAAGAGTTATATTCTCACGGGCCAGAAAGGAAATGGAATTTTTTTTTTAAATGATAAAAGGAAGGATCGAAATGACTTCCGTGCCATGTTCGCATATGGTTCCAGGAAGGCAACCTGAAAGGTCTCGGAAATGATATGGAATGAGCCTAATGAATGAGTCTTTCATTCCATTCATTTTCCGGAATGTTGCTCGGATCTTTCCTCTTTTCCTCTACTTATAAGGAAACCCCAAAAGCATTGTGAAGCAACAGCAGATCAAATGGAAGCACAGTCATCTACCCCAATGTAAGCAGGAGCTTGCAAATTTCGTTTTTGCAACATATGATTGTTTTCTGGACATTTTGATAAGTGCTTCCGTGTCAGTTTTCAAATTATTTTCTGTATATTTTAAATGGGAGGTGAAGATTAGGATATTTTTTGCATTTTAGTGTGGTTTAATGTGGTTTTGGGGGGAAAAGGATGAGCTTGTAAAATCATTTTCGTTTTTGCTTCCGTGTCGAATTTGAGATTATTGTGTGTATATTTTAAAGTGATGATAAGGATATTTTTTTAAGAAGGTAAAATATTGTATTTTATTGTTGTTTAATGTGGTTTTGGGCAACAACTTGAATTTTTTGCAGTGGATAATATAGAGCTTGTATTTGAAATTGGATCGGATTGTTGGGTGAATTTATCTTTATTTTTGGTGTTAATTTAAATGGGTTTGATTAAAGCTCCTGGTGCACCTCCCAGTTCACAGTCATAACATCGGTGTCTATTAAGCATGTAATACTTAACCTACTAAAAATTCCTAGTAACCTCTATATTTGTTGTTTGTGTCTGAAGTGACAAAATGATGGCATTTACTCTGTAATTTTGAATGGGGTTGTGGTAAATAATGGTATGGTCTGTAATTAGTAATGATATTTTGGTTCAGCCCAGTAATGGATATAGTCAGGCGCAGAGCCAATAATCTGATACCTGACTTCTTCAATATTAGTGCTAATTTACAGGAATGTTGGTGCAGATTCACTGTTAATGAGGATATTGCCACTTTTCTTGTTTCATGCGGATTACTATCCAAGGCTTGGGAAGAGTCACGTCTTGCAAGCAACTCGGAGGGTTTTAGTCTGAATGAGTATGAAGGTGTTGCATATGTGGCCTTCCCTTCATTTCATAACATAGAAGGTTTCGTCCTCCAAGACAGCAAATATGGAGAGGGAAATATACAAACCGATAACAAGGTCTTCTCTGGTTGCCTCAAGGGTAATGATGATCAACCAGCCCTCGTCCATCAGGGAGCTCTGAAGTTGTTCCTACTTATTATGGAGAATACAGATTTCCAAGCAAAGGTAAATTAATTTATCTTTCAGGACGGAGTGATCTTAATTTCATAAAGAGTGATTACTTCTTCCTTTACTAGAGATGAAATTTTTGGAAAACGAAAATAGTAACATTGTATTGATGTATTTCATGAGCAAACAGATGCAGATTTATACGGATTCAAAACAAAGGAAGCTCAAACCCATTGTATTTGTGGGTCATTCCTTAGGAGGGGCAGTTGCAACTTTGGCCACACTATGGGTACTGGAAAAGAGGCTGAAGCAAAGTTCTCAATTTTGTATAACATTTGGAAGTCCTTTAGTGGGGGATGTAGGACTTATTGAAGCAGTTGGCCGTGAAAATTGGGCAGGCAACTTCTGTCACGTGGTTTCCAAGCATGATATTGTTCCTCGAATGCTCCTTGCACCAATTGAGTCCATAGCTGAGCCCTTGATTGCTATTTTGCCTTATTGGCAACGCATAATGGCTAATGACAGTAAAACTGTACCTGATTCTTTGATTCAAGACGCTTGTAGGACTCTTCTTAATAATGTTAACTATGGGATCGACTCTGTAAAGGAGTTAGATGGAGTTATCAAGAGAAGCCCGTACAG
>JASDQU010750499.1:26890-39887 GCA_032191745.1 Picea mariana
ATCCAATAATAATAATAATAATAATGACATGATTAATACGCAATGGGGATTTAATCCAATAATAAAATAATAATAAGAATGCTCTTCGCAGTTACATTATTTCAACACAAAGTTCCATAACTCCTTACTCCATGCTCTGGCCTTCAGTCATGGTCTAGTTGTGCTCTACCGCACACTCTCAAAATAGAAAAGGCCAAAATCCTGAAGTCACGCAAACCATCGATCTAAGATCCTTCGAGATCATTTTTTATTGTTTGATCGAAATAGTTGAAGGATAGGCTAAGCATGATTATTGACCAATAACAAACAACAGTCACTTCCTCATGACCACTTCGGATGGTAATTTCTCTGGATAGGTTGAAAGGATTTGGCATTGCAAGAGTCACGGAGTCGTGAAATCACAAACTCTCGCCAACCATCCGATTAAGTAAATAATNTAATCCAATAATAATAATAATAATAATGACATGATTAATCCGTAATGGGGATTTAATCCAATAATAAAATAATAATAAGAATGCTCTTCGCAGTTACATTATTTCAACACAAAGTTCCATAACTCCTTACTCCATACTCTGGCCTTCGGTCATGGTCTAGTCGTGCTCTACCGCACACTCTCAAAATAGCAAAGGCCAAAATCCCGAAGTCACGCAAACCATCGATCTAAGATCCTTCGAAATCATTTTTGATTGTTTGATCGAAATAGTTGAAGGATAGGCTAAGCATGATTATTGACCAATAAAAAACAACAGTCACTACCTCGTGACCACTTCAGACGGTAATTGCTCTGGATAGGTTGAAAGGATTTGGGATTGCAAGAGTCATGGAGTCGTGAAATCACAAACTCTCGCCAGCCATCCGATTAAGTAAATAATTTGGGTAACATCCCCACCGTTGGATCCATAAGAGAACAAAGATGAGAACCATACCGTTGATCTGTGATCATGATCAACAATGAAGGGAACGCCCATGGTCAAAAGTTGGTAAGTGTTTAATGATAAGGTGGATCCCATGATAATGGATAAGATATCGGTCAAGTCGTGCAGTCACCATTTCAATGGGTTTCCTTTGAAAAGATGATGCAGGAGCATCACTCCAAGCCAGCCATGTGCCAGCCAGCCAACTATCCAACACAACAAGCATTCAATGAAGAAGGAGAGGCGTAACCCTCTTGTTTCAAATTTTGAATTTGAAATTTGTATTAAATGTTTGTAAGGTTGGTAGAGCCAAAGCCGTGCCTTTGAGCAGGCTGTAGTTAAAGAAGGCCTCTAATGGTTGTAAGGCTGGATCTAGCTTCGATTTGGACTAGACAACCCATTCAATGTAAAGTTAATGTAATTGAATAGGGTTGGTGAGGATGAAGGGAAGAGCTCGAAGAGCCCCCTAATGTAAAAGATCCTTTGTATGTAGGATGAGTGAGAAGTAGTTGGGTAAGTCGAGTAGAGTTGAGATATAGGAGAGATATGTGAGAGTTAGAGTAGAGGAGAGAAGGAGATGAGACTCTGCCAAAGTCTGAGCTTAAGAACACCTTGTAAAGGAGGCATTTCATATTAATATTAAAAGCATATTTCCTGCATGAGTTTCTATGTGTCTTTATGTGTTTATGAATGTATTTGTGTGTTCTTTATATGCTATAGATGTGCAATTGCAGGGACATATAGGTTCTGCTATCTGTGGGTTCTTTGATTTCAGGTTTGGGGTTCTTTGAGGCTTCATGCCAAGAGGGTGTGACAAAACGCTGCGGATTATGAAAGCCAGTGCATAGATGCACTTCTGAATTCTGCGGAATTTGGGCAAGGACGTGCTAGGAGGGCACACCAACTGAAGTCATTGACTCAAGAGGAAACCTCAAGGTTGCTAAATACCTTGGAGGTGAAGACTGTGCATAGGAAGGCACATAGAAGACATAATTATTGAAGGTTCTGTAGAGCTCTACCAGGAGGGCATTGAGCATGTGTATAGAAGGCACAAGGAGATAACTCTTGTTTGAGTTCAGTGGAGAAAACCATAACCACTGTGGGTTTTGTAGAGCTCTGCCAGGAGGGCATTGAGTAGGTGCCAGAGTGCACAGAGAACTCTTAGAGTTCTGAGGAAAAAGAAGTGTCAGAGGAGGACCTTCACAGGGTTTCTGAATACCCTACAAGCTTAGCAAAGAGTGCTTGAGCATAAGTTTCCAAGAGGGCACTTATATTCCCCTTGAAGGGAGAGAAAAGGGGTTGAGACTCTTAAAGGCCTAAGCAACTGAGAAGCTCAGGATGGATGGCACCTTCGTGGGTGTAGGGACCCTGCAAGGAGTGCAGATGCCGAAGAATCTTTTAAGGATTCAAAGAGGACAAAGCTAAGGAGGAGCAGTTCTTTCACGCACAGGCCCATAGCTGTAAGGAGGAGCAAAAAGGCCAGGAAAACCTTTTGGAGGGTTTGATTTCGAGGAAGCTCAGGAGGGTCAATGGTTTCAAGAAAGCCGACAGAAGTCGAAATTGTAGGCTTCGAAGCAGGGGACAAAGGCCAAGGCCTTTGATAATTGGAAAATATTCCAAGGCAGGAAGAAGAGCGCACAAGGGAGAAGCTACAGCTACCGTCAGATCTCGCGCAGATCACCGACAATCGTCAGATCTGGAAGAAGGTGCATGCGAGTTAATCTCACATATGAGCTGAGCGAAGGCTCGTCAAAGTCCCAAAATGACAGAGGCATCAGGATTTTGGAGTTTGAGGATCAGAGCATCAAGGGGTCATGGAATCACTGCATTGCGATCTCCTGATCCGCGAAGTCCTGAAGGAATTTGAACCGTCCATCACTCAGAGGACGTGTGGCGGTAATCCGAGGACCCATCGAGGTTTTGGATATCGAAAGATAGAGAGGTAGGAGTTCGGGCAAGAGGAAGTCTCGACTCATGAAATCCCGAATACATCAGAGCTGTCTATATGTGGAGGATGCATGTCACAAGATCCTCATATTTCGGGGATTTGGGCATCGAAGAGCGGAACGGAGGAGTCTTTCGACTTCGCAACTTGCAAAGTCCCGAAGTGATCAGGGCTGTCCATCTGTGGAGGACACGTGGCAGTGATCGGGGAGTTACCAGGAGTTCAGATACCGGGAGCTCGAAGGACCAGTGATCAATGCCGTTGGGGTTGCGGAGTCCTAAAACATCGAGAGTATCGGGGCCGTCCAACAGGAGGACACGTGGCGATGATCGAGGCATCGAGAAAATCCCCGAAAGGATTATACCAGATTTCGGCATACCGGGGATCCCGTAGACGAGAGCAGAGCAAAGCGGTTGCAACGGGGATCACGAAGTCTCGAAGCGCGAAACCCCGAAGCGTTGAAGGGACGCGATAGGAAGCCGACATTTCGGGATATCGGGATTCAAGATTTTGGAATTCCTAAAGACAAGAAGTCCAGGCTCTTGGGGATGAAAACCCTGAAGTCACGAAATACGACGTAGTGAGGAGTGGGGCTACGGTCACACCTATTATCAGGATTTCGGGAATCAACATTTCGGCCATCCCGGGGAGAAGGAGTTGGAACATTTCGTATCGGAAGTCCCGAAGTTGTGAAACGTGATGCATCCTTTGGAGGAGAAAGCAACCAAGGATTTTGGGATTTCGGGGATCAGTATTTCGGCCATCCCGAAGACAGAATCAGGACGCTTGGCGTCGAAAGTCCTGAAGTCACGAAGCGATGCACCTTTGGAGGTAGGCTGTGGTCACGAGGAAGGTGGTCACATGGAACAGGGTTTGGCCAGGGGCTAACCACCATTAAGGCCATTTCGTCATTTCAGGTTTCGAAGGATCAAGGAGGTAGAGACTCTCGACAGCAGGACTCGCAGAGTCCCAAAATCTGAAATCCCTTTTTTCGAGAAAAGGTCGCGGTCGTGTTGGAGGCCATGGGGAAGTTGAAGGACCTATGGATCGCATGTTGAGGTTCTAATAGGGTTTTGAAAGAGACGCTTCGGCTTAGGGAAGATTTGAAACGATCCTGTGAGTGGATCTTGGCTCGAGGGCTGCTGGCCTGCATCACAAGATTTGAATGTTGTTGGGTTCTAACATCCCAGAGTCTCGAAGCCCCGAAGTCTTATATCCTTTTAAGTGTATCGAAGGGCTCCCAAGTCCTGGTCATATGGAACTCCTATCGGCTCAAGATATCAAGTGAAAAAGCCACAATGTAGGGTATTAAGCCCGTGGTTTCAGGCTTACAGTCACTTGGCACCTCTGCATGTATCGAAAGACTTCGCTTCAAAATATTAACCGAGAGTTTGTTAGGCCCATTTTGGCCCAAAGACACATGATAAAGTGGGTTTAGGGAAGAGCCTTTCATCTACAGAAACCAAATTATACAATAGGAAAAGGGGTTTCAAGGGATGGAAGAGTTCATGATAGTCTTGTATAGTCTGTCCCGACTCTGTATTCAAGGACTTGATCCTTGGAAAATCATTTTTGATATTTAACAAAAATAGACTCAGATAAGAGGGCAACTTGTCTTCTACCCCAATTTAATTTGAAAGCCCAATCCTCCTTTGCTAAACATGATTAAACATAAAGATATTGAAAAAATATGATATTTAAATTCTACTTCAAATTTCCTAGACCACTAGGCCATCAGAGCCACAAATTCTACCATTCGAACAAGATAAAACATTATTCCATAATCTATCTCAAGAAAATAAATATTACAACAAAAGAGTCAAAGAAATATAAAACTCAAAGTCACAGTTATCCGAAACTTGAAAATTGGTTGGCAACTACTGAAAAGGGTTCCCTTTTCCACCCAACCATAAGCACAATTTCCCTTGGAGTATTCCTCAACTGATCACCCCCTAGCTAGATCATGACGCCATGAGAGGGATTCTACTTGATCTCAACAACAACAAGGGACAAAGGTTACTCTCCTTTTCACACAGGAAGTTGGCAGTCCAATTTTCTATCCACAAAGCAAGGGAGCCTGCTATGAACACTCACTCAATCAATGCAGCTCCATTTATCAGATTGATTAGAAAACACCATCCAAGCACTCCTAAACCAATAAAAACTTATTTTCTCAGTTCACTTCAGAACCAAAGATCTTCACACTCTCTCTCTTCTTCTTCTTGATTGGTCCTCAGACCCATTCATGTCTATGTCTTTTTCTACTTCTGCCCTCTACACATGATTTTTCCTTTCTTTTCTTTCCTTTTCCAACAAGATTTCGTGAGTCAGATTAAGAATTTTCCACATGGGTTCTCTGCCCATCTCCTCATTGAATTTTGAGGAAGACTTCTCTACTACCAGCCTGACTAGTAATTAAGTTTTCTAGGCCAGAAGACTATTCTTGGTCTGTGTAATTTATATCCAGTAGAGTACCGCCCCAACATAGGTCATGTCACCATTACTGGTTCCCCTTGCCATCACTATCACACGTTGGAGATACTTCAAAAACACCTAGGATTTATTTTTCCTAAGGTTTTACCTATGTTTATTAGTCATTATTCAGTCTCCTATAGTTTAGCGAGAATATTCATTTTCCTACATTCTACGAGAATATCTCTTCAATTCACACTTCAGTTTGATCATTTGAGTGGAGTCTATATGCCACATTACTTTCATCACCATGCAACATTGGGATCAATACCAAATAATGCACATTGTCCTTGGGATTATTACAATACCATTGCATTACTCATGATTCCCTGATATTCTCCTCACTTCACTCTGTTTCAGTCAGTTAACTGAAGACTGAGAGATTAGTTAACTCAGATTAGGTGGCAGTTCACTCCCGTAATTGCCTGAGAGACTAGACTAGGTGGCAGTTTACTCCTGTAACTGCTGGTGCGTGTCCAGATCACTCTAGACCACCACTATGTCACATTGGATTCTCCCCCAATGCACATTAGTTGAGTTATACATAGTGTATCATGTGTAAATTATCATTCATTCATTTAGTTAATGAGAATTCTTCCATTCTTTCTCTCCTGCTTCTTTTTTATCATATTTTCTCTGTAAATTGTGTATGTCAATCACTAGCTAGATCTATTATGTGCAGGTTCAACACATTTACATGGTATCATAGCCGAAAAAATTATAGGGAAAAGACACAACAAATTATTTTATTAGGTACCGAAGATTGAAGATAGCGAAAAAATGAAATTTCCAAAAGAATTCATTCTTACACCATAAATTTTTTTTGCATGGAAGGAGAAGATTATAATGCATCTTCGAGGTAGAGGATTATATAGGTTAACCATGAACACAGAGACAAAACCCACATCAGCCATAGAAAAATCCAAGTATCTAAATCGAATGGATGAAACATTTGCAGTCTCATTTCTCATGAACTCCTCTTTCACATATCCTCTTGTAAAATCCCCAATGAAGGTTGGACCACCATGGAAGGGATTTTTGGAAAATAGGATGAGATGAGGGGACACTATCTCGAGGCATATTTGCTCAGTTTGGATAAAAAAGTCTTCGACAATATCCAATATTTCTTTACCAAATATAAGGATTTTTTGTTGCAGCTCAAGGCTTGTGGGGTTGATAAATCTAAGGAGGAGAAAAAAATGGTTATTACCATTCGCTCCAATCTTGGTCCAGAATACTCAATGTTTGTATCTACATTTCATTCAGTTAGTATCGCCACTGGAGCCACCTGGACGATTTCCTCTCTAGAGGCCTTTATCGAGTCTCTGACACGAGAGAAGAACAAGATCATCAATATGGGAAAAATAAAAGGCCCAAAGCACATGAAAATCCAAATAAGGGTACTCAAAACCCTTCAATGATGCCTCCGGATCCAAAGGTGGAAATGGAAGAAAAGGGGAGAAATTCACTTACTTCCATAAAGGATTCCATCCATAATCCGCATGTATGAAGAAACATATAGATATAATGTCCCAAATACTTCAACAAAACAACCTTGGATATCACATCCCCAAGGGTGCCAAGAAGAAGAAGCCAAAATATCAGAATCTGAAGAAAGGCAATTCTAGCCATGCTTTGATTGCCATCAAATCCTATCCCGATGCTTGGATCATAGATTCATGTGCATCACACTACATGGATTCCAAAAAAGAATTCCATTCTTCATTGGATGCATGCAAAGGTCCTCCTATATGATGGGGGGAAACTCTCTATTCGAGATCACCAACAAAGGAAGAATTGAACTCACAAATAGAAGCTTCGAGAATGTGCTACACGTTCCCAAACTTTTCGTCAATATCCTCTCCATGTATCAGATGAAAAAATGCGACACTGGAAAGAGAGTCATATTCGCACCTGATGCAATGGATATATATGACATGCAAACCAATTCCAGGGTTGCTACCGGTGAGGTAAATCATCAATCTAGACTCTACACATTTTCTGAATTTATTGAACCAAATTTTGCATTACTGCTTACCCATGCTGATGAAAGCAGTAGGATATGGAACGAAAGGTTCCATAATTTAAATTTTATATATATGCAACATCTTAGAAAGTAGAGAATGGTTGATAGTCTACCTGACCTCCACTTCTGCAAAGGAATTTGTGAAGGATGTGTTCTTGGAAAACACCCTCAAGAGAATTTTGACAAAGGAAAGACTCAAAAGGCTTCCTTTCCTTTAGATATGATCCATAATGACCTCATGGGCCCTTTTCCACATCCATCAATCAATAAAGCAAGGTACACTCTCATTTTTTTTGATGATTTCTCACACTTCACATGGATTTTCTTTCGTAGGAAAAAATTAGAGGTCTTTCAACACCTAAAAGACTTCAAAGTATTTGTTGAAATAGAGTAAGGAAATAAGATAAAATTCCTACAAATAGATAAGGAGGGAGAGCATGTAAACCATGAGATACAAAATATTTTTCACGAGGTAGGGATTTAGTTGCAACACACAGATCGATATACTCCGCAACAAAACATAGTGGCTGAGATGAAAAATAGATCTCTAAAAAAGATGGCATCTTACATGCTACATGAAAAATAAATTTCACAGAGATTATGGGATGAAGCACTTAATTGTGCAACCTACATCCAAATATCTCCCCATATATATGTCAAGGATAAGACCCCCTATGAGGCTTGGAGTGGCCTCAAAATGGAAGTGACCCACTTCCATATTTTTGGTTCACGTGCATGGGCCAGGATTCTCTCTAAGAAGAGGAAGGCACTTGATACACAAAGCATAGAGAATATCTTTTATGGATACCATGAAAGTGTGAAGGAATACAGACTCATTGATATTTCCTCTGATCGGCTCATCGTTGAGCATAATGTCAAATTCTAGGAAAGTGTCTTGCATGTACATCAACAGCCACATGCAAACACTTTTGTTCTTCCACCTATAAGAGATGATGAGCATGCACATGCCGACTCTTCTTCAGATGAGAGTTATAATTCATAGGAGTCAGATGATCCAGACACAGAGTCAATGCATGTAGATGCAGATGCAGAGCTAGAGAAGAGGCCCAAGTGGGCCAAGACTACTCTTCAGGATGCCAGAGATCCTGTTGGGGATCCAATGGATACTAGGAGGACTCGATTTGATTTTGAGGAGCCTACTCTTGCACTGAATGCCACTGAATCAATGCCACATAGGATTATTTTCCTGGTTCAGTCTTCATATCCACAATCCTATGGCGAGGCTACTGGAGATCCATTTTGGGAATCTCCCACACAGGAGTCGTATGTTGGGCACATGCCCATTTTGGGAGAAAATCACGACGTGGGAGAAATACAACTAGTAGGAGAAGCAACATGTGGAAAGTAGATGCACATGCAAGAGAAGAAGCACGTGTAAGGCATATGCACATGCAGGAAACACAACACATGCAAGACAGATGCACGCATATAAGAGGAAATCATGCGAGGCATGAATGCAAGATGTACTAGCCATGATAGGGTTAGGGTTTTGGTAATAATATCTAATGGATGGTAAGACAAAAACATGGATAAGTAGGTACCTAGGAGGTCTAGGTCAGAGGTTCGTGTTCGTCGTTGTGTTCCCTTTTGGTTGGTCATTGCTACTATGTCCTTCGAAGAGAGAATGACTGTAAGTCCAATCTATTTTGTAACCCATTGAGATGAGGAGAGGAAATAAGGGAGATATTGAGGGTTAGATCGCAGGCTGAGGAGTCTGGTGTGATCTATTCTTCCCATTGTAGATCTCGACCTACTGATGGAGAATTGTAATGCGTGAGGCACTGTAGTTTTGAAAACACCATAATAAAAGAGTAGAGCAGCCAAATATTTATGGATGTAGCTCGAGAGGGGTGAACCAAGGTAGATCATGTGTTATGTTATTGAATAGTGTGTATTTCCTTTACAATCAATGAGTAGGTATTAGACAAATGCGTGAATGACTAGTTAGATCTGCTATTTTACATGCATGAATAAAAATGGCAGGGTACTCAATATAAAATGAATGTTAAAGTAAAAAATAAAGAGCACAGAGGTTAATCCCAGATCCCCACTCATTCCTAGGCTACAAGCACTTGAGCATTGCAACCACCAATAAAAATATCTCGGGTGAGACTGCGTAATGCACTCTATGTACTGCATTGCCTTTTGGTTTACCAGAGGGGCCAATAGTTTTAGAGGGTTTTTTTTGGAAACCATAGTAGACTTGAACCTGGGTCATCCCAAGAAAGGTAGAAAGAGAGTAGTAAAAACCCAACAAATGGTTCCATTTCCGGCTGGAACATAATTGGATTGAGTGAATGAGATCTGTTGAAGAAGGAGTGAAGACTGATGATAACATGGTAGGAGGAGTTGATAGCCTTAAATACTTCGACCATGATGTCTCTGATGCCACAAAGTTCCCAGATTTGGTAGCACAAATCTACCTAGAGACCAGAGGAGAAGGCCCATCAGGCACGCCACTGTTGGAGCCTGTGCAGTGGATCCTGGGACTGTACAACATCGACATCATGAACTTACTAGACATACTACACTTCGGGAACGGGAAGCACATAAATGGATGTGTCAAACAACTGTTAGAAAGGGTGCACAGAGACTTCCTGTGGATGGATAGACCAATGATGATCAATGTTGACCTCATCACAATGATTACAGGGCTACCCACAGATGGGGAGAAGCCGAAACAATACCCAGAAGACAAAACTAAGGCGAAATCCATCTCAAATGAGATCAAAGTAAATATTGGCGCATAGAGGGGTAACATAGGTATCAATATCAATGAAATCAATGATCCTACGACATGATTTACAACAAGATTTCTCAACTGCAAATTAATGCACAATTACCGAAAAGAAGAAGTGCCTGTAGGAGTAGTAGCAGCCGTGGTGCAGTGCACAAAGGGGAGATCGATGATCTGGGCCCCTTATCCACTGAACTCATTTCTTGAAGACTGCAAGGAAGAACAAGACTGGGGCTCTGAGTTCCACTACTCGTATTTACTCATCCTCATTGCACTTATGGGGTGGAAGGAACCTACATACACTATGTTCCTACCAAGGACAAACAAATGTGGCTCAACGTGCTACATGTCGCTGTGAAGCACAAAAGATCCCAAGGTAAAGAAATTCAACAACGACATGTTCACTCAGTTCTTAAGAGAGACACAAGACATATTAGCGGATACATGGAGGATCTCCCCATAAACTATCCAGGAGTTTGGATAGATAGCAAATTTCCAGGCATCACGCCACAACATGTGGCTACAGGAAAAGAAGGATCCAACCAAGGAGTGGTTGCATCTAAAGTATTGTGTGACAACAAAAGACATCCACGTGGAGGTCCAAGAGTGGCCTGAGGAGTGGAAAGTGCCATAGATTCCAAGGGAAATGCCAGCAATACAAATCTAAACGCAGGGTAGCACAGTCCCCATGCAAAAGATAGGTAGGAATGGCGCTAGCCAGAAAAGGAAGACAACAATAGGTACAGTGGGGGAAAGCATCCCAAATCAAAATAAAAGTAAGACACAAAAGAAGTCACAACATGGTCCTACACAGGGTCCACCGAGCATTGAGTAGGCACCAAGAGGACCGACATGATAGGTGAGCGCAAAAGAAGTGCAGATGGAGGCATAAGAGGTATCCATGGAAGAAGAAGTTAGGAAGGATACATGCATGGATACACAGATGCCATAGGTATCTGAGCCATCAAATGCCTAAAGAAAAAGGCCAGGGGAGCAAGAAAGTGGCGCTAGGAAGAAGGAAAAGGCCCACATAAAACCAATGGAAACATCATTGACAACAGATGATGTGGAGTTTATAACAACGACAGTGGAAGATATACTGTCGGAGGTATGGGAAAATATAGAGAATCACCTTGCTTCAATTCTGGATCAAGTACAAGAGGTAAAAACTAAGCTGGAGCAGTTGAAGATCAACGTAGAGCACAAACAAAAGGAGACACCAGGTCCCACTAGAGAAGAAGCACCTACTGGAGAGAAAGTGAAAATCATGACGTAGGGAAGTGTTAATTTCATCAGAACACCGAAGATGTTGTTCGTCGATGAGGAGAAAACACATAGGCCCCTGAAAGACATTGAAAGGTTGGACTTGGCGCTGCCCAAGATTCCAACTAAAGCACTGTATAAATTGCAAGTGAGCATCGCATAGGAGATTCGGTCTAGAGCAAGGTCGGATGTGACGAACTTACAATTGGCGCAAGAAGACAAGACCTCACCGAAGGAGGAACTTATCCAGGAAGGTCGTGATGGAAATCTAGTATAAAAAAAAGTGGAGGAGATGGAGAAATAGATAATTGGAGTATTTCAAGTCATCCCCGACAATGCAGAATCAAAAGAAGTATCTTCTAAAGAGAGGATGAGGAAAATAACACAGGCCCTGGTGCAATATAAAGAGAAGATCAAGAAACTGGAGGAGCGTGCAGTACCTACTACTCCTCCAATAGTCGAGCGCAAAGAGAGAAATACGTGACAACAACTACATAAAACATTGCACAGAACATACATAGTGGAAGAACTATTGGAAAAGAGCGACCAACTATGGACATAACTATTAGAGGATGGGAGCCTACAAGAGATGCAAGGAAAGGAAGATAAATTTCATGCATCAATGGAAGATGTCAAGCAACGACATAAGACAATGTCACTGTTGGGTTATGAAAAAGGTACAAATATCCTTCTTATTCCAATAGTTCATGATACAATCTTGATTGACTTTTCTATTAATTAGGGATAAATAGGATAGAAAATGATTAGTATGTCTTCTAGTGATATTATTGAATTTATGTTGAATAGATTCTAAAATACGATTGGAATTGTTTGATTTTGTTACAGGATTGGATAAATATTGTCAAAACCAAAATATCAAAGGAAATTTTGAAGATGCGTGAGCTATTGGAGGTTAAGGACTTTTGGTGCAAAGTAGTTTTAAAGATGATTTGATTTTCTATATTGTAACTTTATAATAGTAAAGCAATCCTGAGGATCTTCCGATCCTCAGGATGGCTTGATTTACTCATATTATTGTATATATAGAGGATAATAGGTCCCGAAAGACAATCAAAGAATTGCGTTCAAGTATTCAGACTCAGAGTTACTCTGCGAAAGCAGTTTTTGTGAATGATGTACCAACTATGAAGTTAATAAAAGCTTGGATTGTTTTCACCATTTCTACATACTGAGTTTCTAGTAGTAGTGCTTCTATGGACCAAGGGCCCAATCTAAAGGAGTTACTGTTTCACCTGTAATTGTATCAGTCTAATTTCTGTTTTATGATTCAATTCTCTTTCACAATAGTTCAGACGAATGCATAAGTGTGTTAATGATTTCATACTGTTTTGCATACACAATATAGACATTTCTCTTGAGTGTTAATGATTGCTGATTCCAACTTCCATTATTGTAGTTTGTTGCTTGATAGTTCCTCACATTTTCATATGCGTTGTTCCTTTTACTTAGATTCACATTTGTTGTTCCTTTCAAATAGGTTACATTTTCCGTTCCTTTCAATTAAAGTTACAATTGCTGTTCCTTTCCGTTCAATTATATTTGCTGTCCCTTTTGATTAGATTACAATTGATGTTTCTTTTCATTAGAGTAATTCT
>JASDQU010750500.1:11586-30981 GCA_032191745.1 Picea mariana
AGAATGATGACCTTTCGAAGCTTGATGTAACCGATTAGCTTGAGGGTTTGGGGAGTGGAGAAGCCAGTGAGAGCATTGAGGGAAATGACTGGTTCTACTTCGGGAGGGTCTGAGGGAGGGGTTATGTCAGTGGATTCAGTGACTCAAACACAAGGGAAGTTTCTACATCCTCTTCCAAAATATCCTCTGAGATGACCATAAAAAGATTTTGTTCTTTACACTTGTGGCCTGGGAAATATTTTTCATCACAGTTATAACAAAGGCCTTTGAGTTGGCGTTCAACCATTTCATCCTTGGTCAATTTTTGGATTTTTAGTGGAGCAGAGGGAGTAGTGGGATTTACTGGTTTAGGGCGAGGGATAAAGGAGGGTTTTTAGTTTTGAGAAGATACAACTTGTTGTGCTTCTTTAGCTCTTTTAGTAGCCTCCACCCAACTCTAAGGCCGAGCCATGAGGACATGGGCCTGAATCTCATCCTTGAGGCCACTGATAAAACACTCTCAGAAAAAGGCATCAGACATACCCTCTGTTCTAAAATCCAGGAGCTCAAAGGCAACTATAAAGTCTTCCATTGTTCCTAATTGTTTCAACTTTTTCAAACGGCCCAAATGGTTGGTGTCAGTGCCAAAGCATTCATAAAGCTCTGCCATAAAGTGTGTCCAAGAAATATACCCTTGATGAGAAGTTTTTCTCCATTGCCACCATTGCCAACGTTCTTGATCTAGATGGAGAACACCACACCGGAGTTTGGCCAAGTCATTTGTAATGCCGTATAAAGAGAAATAATGTTTCATTTGGGTTACCCAACCAGTGAGGTCCGAGCCATAAAATTTGGTCACATCCACCCACGGAAGGCATATGTCATGTTGAAAGTGATGGTTCTGAAATTTATGGGAATGAGAGGAATGGTCACCTTCAGTATGTGGAGGTGAGGAAGAGGAAGGGTTATCGGTAGGGATATGCAATTTGGTGCAGAGTGCAAAAAAGACATATTCAAGCTGGGTGGTGAGGTATTGTTTGATTTCCTCCATTGAGGAATGCATGGTTGTATTGATGGTGACAACATTGGCACTGAGTTGTTTCACTTTATGTTGGGTCTTGATGAGACCAGATTGCAAGGTGTTGAAGCGAGCTTCCAAGTCTTGGCTACGGGTATGGGCCATGAGGATTTTGGGGGAACTGAAAAGAGGTGGGCGGGGTACATTTTTTTTCCGAAAAATGATATGGATGGATGTGATAAGGGAGAAGAGACGAATCCAATGGAATAGGTCTCAAATAATGGTGAAAAAATTTCCAGACTTTTTATTTTTATTTTTATTTTTTTACACCTGCGGAGTTATACTCCGGTCTGAAGAATACTGCAGTGATGAAATTCCCAAATGCTTAACCAGGAAGAAATGTATAATGATTTGGCAACCCGAACACAGTTGCACAACAATAGATCTTGTCTATTTTAATTTGTTTATGTTTTTTTCCCCCAAGGGTTAGGTATTCAAGGGTTCTAAAGACAAAGGTTTTCCTTGTGCTATAGCTCTTTGATATACGTTTGGGGTCCAATAGTAGTACTCGACCCAATATCTCAGGGAACTAACTAAGGAGGATAGACCATACCCTTAGCCGTACTACCCGACTACCCAGGTACTAGAGAGTATCTTCCCGAGTGCCATTCTCGGTGACATTATAACAATTAGGCGACAGATGGGTTTATCTAAAGAGGGCTTCAGTTATTCTAGGCTGATTAGTACACATGTGTTGTTTGATGCGCTACCACTTAAAGGGGTAACAACAAGGGTTACAAGGGTGGCCAACAGATCTGCGCTTAATAACCACTTGTATTTCCTACATGTATGAATCCCTCAATCGAGGGTTTATGCGCATAACAACAGATCTCTGTGGCTTAAAGATGTCGGAATACGTCTCTACCCTGAAAAAAATTTAACCCACACTTTCTGCTGAGGAAAGTGCTCTGATACCACTTGTAATATACCAGATATAAAAAGTATGCAGAACAAAAATAAAATGCTAGTAATGGCAGAATAACAACAATATAACCAGAACAATCACCACAATAGCACTGAAATGATATAAGAACAACAATAGAAATAACACTTTGATTCTGAAATCAATGTTCACAGGCCTCTTCGAGGGGGCAACATCTAGTTGAGAAGCGCTCTATTACAATATTATCCAAGCTAGGGTTCTCATACCCTCGACTCCTATTTATACTAAATATGTCTATTAAAAGAAGCATCTAGAGGAAGATCCTTCTAGAAGCAGAAGCTTCTATTAAGTCTTCTTACATCCGCCTTATTCTATTTTATTGAAAGGCCTTATTAATATTGACCTTTATTACATCCGAATATATTGTTCTACCTATGTGCAGGTTAGGACCCTAACACAGGGTGAGTACATAGAGAAGGTGTTGGAGAGGTTTAGAATGTAGAATGAAAAACTAGTTATTACACCTTTGGCCGACCATTTCAAATTAACTAAGGAAATATGTCCAAAGACACAGGAGGAGATAAAATACATGTCCAGGGTCCCTTATTCATAAAAAATTGGCAGCTTGATGTATGCGATGGTTTGCACAAGACCAAATATTGCACATGGAGTGGGAGTTGTAAGCAGGTATATGAACAATCTAGGTAAATAATATTGGGAGGAAGTAGAGTGGATTCTCAGGTATTTGAGAGGTACTGCTACTCATGCATTATGTTTTGAAGGTTCAGACATTGTTCTATAGGGACATGTTGATTCAGATATGGCAGGTGAAAAAGATAACAGGAGGAACACCACATGGTATGTTTTTACGATAGGTGGAACAATAGTAAGTTGGATTTCAAAACTGCAAAAGGTTGTTGCACTTTCAACAACAGAAACATAGTATGTTGCTGCTATAGAGGCTAGTAAATAAATGATTTGGTTATAGAGGTTTATGGAGGAATTGGAAAAGAAGCAGGAGAATAATAGGTTGTACTATGATAGTGAGAGTGCCATTCATATTGCAAAGAACTCAACCTTCCATTTGAAGACTAAGCATATACAACTCATGTACCCTTTCATATGATACATCTTGGAAGATGGACATTTGAAGTTGGAAAAGATACACACTAGCCAGAATTCTCCAGACATGTTAACAAAGGGAGTAACTAGGGAGAAAATAAGTTCCCGCTCAGTTTCAGGGAGAAAATAAGTTCCTGCTCAGTTTCAGTTGGTCTTCAAGAATGAATATGAAGATGAGAAATTTTCTAGGTCCAAGAAGGATCATAGTCCAACATATACAACAATGGTGGAGTTGTTGAGATTAGTCTCCAAGTGGGAGATTGTTGGTTGTGGAGCCTGATTATCTTCCTGATTTAGAGGTCTTTGTTTTCAACCGTGTTTATACCCCATGAAGAATTTACACCCAGGAAGAATGTACACTCCTTCGTGTGGGGAGTGCAGAGGGGGTTACCCCCTTGTGGGGTCCATCCCCCAAGCTAGTGGGTCAGGGGGAAAGTGAGGGTTCGGGGGTGAAGCCCCGGAAGGAAAAATTGCCTTGTAAATATATATTGTAATTTCATAGTAAATCTCGACCGTTCATTATAAGGTCACAGATCTGATGGTAGAATTTATGTTAGGGTTTTTTCCCCTAGAAGGAAACCCTCTTTTATCAGGGAAATGTATTGTGGCTATGTATCCTTGTGAATATTGTATTATGAGTGAGGAGACTGTGAGAGAAAGAAGAGGAAGTTACAATGGGTGTGATGTAGGTTGTATCCCTTCATTTGCAAGATAATAATAAAGGAAGGACCTGGAAATTTCTCTGGTGGATGTAGCCCACACTGGGTGAACCACGTATATCTGTGTCTCTATTGTATTATGTATCTTCTGTGTTTTATTTCTGCATTTTTATTTTATTTTATTGCTCTATAATCTTGTTTTTCTAACAACGGATCGCTATTTATGCTTCTTAGATGAATCAAATATGTCCACTAGTATGCTCTACCTTCAAATCAAACTATGCAAGTTTGAAACAAGTACACATTCTCAAATCTATACTGAATATATCCTTGCTTTAATACATACTTGAAATCCTCTATATAATCATGAATCTCTTCCTCACAAGTGTGCCAATAATTTTCCTCGTAACTTGCAACTAACCTCGTCATACCTACATAGAGATGTGTTTCAAAAACTGCTCCTTAATCAACCAATCTGTCACGAGACATTATGTACCTCTTTCATCATACCATTCAAAATCTACCTTCCCAAAATCCGCAAATTCTTTAGACTCGAAAGATAGTTATCCAGTCTATAATAGATGCTGCTTAGAATCCCCCTCTTCAATGTTCACATTACTATGAGTCTCTGTTGACGGGCGAAATTGACCGTTCGTCAACTGAGAGAGTGGAATTGGTCCGGGGTTGTCTAATAACCCAAGCCATTTGGAATGAACCACCCTGACGGGTTTAACGGCTCCGTTGGCCGTTCTATGGTCTTAAGAAAACCAAAGAGAAAACTAATCTAAACTAACTAAAACTAACTAAAACAAATAAAACAAACTAAACTAAATAAAACAAACTAACTAAAACTAAATACAAGAAACTAAACTAACTAACAATAAATCAAACAAACTATTACTAACACTAAAACAAACTAATACACTAATCTAACTAATTATATATACACAATCTATTAATTACTACTTATACTAACTCTAATAATTAACTATCTAATTACTAATTGAATTACAACTTATTCACAAATATACAATATCTACAACTTGCAGATTTGAATAAAACCTGTAAAACTCATTTGCTTTCTGTCCTAAGACAGCTAGAGATATTTTTTGATTTTTATGATTTTATGAACAAGAAGTAAAACTTACTGAAATTAAACGATCTAATCTACTAACTACATATATTTCTAACTAAACTTATATCTAAACTAAAATAAATATACTAAACAAAAAAATGACAAACTGACCCGGAAAGGCTCCAAATTTGTCCTGCGTATGATGACTTCAAAGCTGGTCGGAGGAAGTAAACTCGCACCAGTTGATTCAAAAGCTTCTCGTAAATGATAGGCTTCGCTGCTCTTCGAGTTGTTTACAGGGCAAACAAGACATAAAAGATCATAACAATTATATGATTTATAAATCTCTACAATAAGGGAAACCTGTTATGCAAAAACTTATACTTAATGATTCAACTTATGAAGAAGAGAAATCTGTGATTCACAAACTGAATCAAACAGTTGCTATGTCTTTAAACACTGGAAGAAATCAGATATGGATTATAGCGATTAAATTATATCATTTGCAAAAGATTAAGATATCTAAAGTAGTCATTAACCAAATACAAATTGATATACATAACATGAAACAAAATATTAATATCATGAGAATCTAAAGCTGTAACAAAACACCAAATTCTGCCTCAGTCTGTATTAAAATTCCATATCCTTGTTCTCCCACGAATGAGGATGCTCATTATTACAAAGATAATAAGTATTTATAAGTTTCTCCAGAGGGTAAAAACCTCCTTGTGGATAGTATCAAACTTTTTACATAATTTGGGAAGATATTCCCAAGATCAACTAAACTAGGAAACTAAAAGGAAAGCAAAATATTTCAAATATCCTCTAACTGATCATCATATCCAATCCAATTTCGAATTGATCTGCAATGGACCAAAAACAAGAAGTTAGAAAGATATTTTATTAGCAAAACAATAAAAATCTGACTCTACAGACTTAGCTACAGAATCATCTGATTCTGTATCTAGTCTAAAATAACATACAGGATCAGAATTGAAATCAAATCAAATCTTTTAAAAGAATTAAATCCAATTATCTTCCAATGATCATTTAAAATGAATCACTTAAGATTCAAATGATTTTATCATTCAACATTAAACATGATCAAAAGTGATTCAACAGAGATAGGAATACTCTGCTTTTCTGTTACCATAAAATCGGGTAAATGAGTCACAATCGAACAACAATAAGATTGTTTCATATCCAATTGAAATTGATAATGAACCATATCGTATGTGATACGATCTAATCCAACACAACCATTTTCCACTTGTTATAGTTGTAACAAGATTCAAGTCATTTAACCGAATGCAAAGAAAGAAGACTGTTTCGATTATGGGTAAATGAAATCATACGTAACAGCATCAACCAAGCAAAATTTGTCATAGATTTTGATCGTTGATCCTTGCACAGTCAATAGACAGGATCGATTAATTGTGATCACAATCGAAAAAAGTGATAATTGCAAACTGGGCAAATAATCTTGATTGGTATTGAACGAAATCATTAATTTCAAACAAATCACGACTGAGTTTAATATAGAAATAAATCGTGAATATGGATATAGCTAATCTCGTTCTACGAATCAAATTCAAACAGAGTATCTATTGCAATTACGAATCCAACTGATAACATGGTCGAGCTAACAGTAAACCAATGCGAATTAACCGGCTGGGTTTTTAGCATAATCATTATGAATTGAATCTATTCACGATTTGGGTGTGTTTGTATAGATTTACATTGGGAATGATCCGAATTGTACTCCTATTGCTCGAAGGTCATATGGGACATAAAACTGTAACAATTAACCTCATCAAAATCATTGCTAATCATAGCGTATGCATTATAACGAAATCGAATCAAAATGCGATTGTGTTCTAAATTGAGTATAAGAAACATTTCCTGTCTTGAATAGATACAAACGATTTCGATTGACAGCAGAGCATCCATTTTAACCCAATCAAACAAATAAAATCCACACTAATATCAATCAAATCGATGAAAATCTAATAGAAGCTTAACTGGGAAAAATGAAATTCCATTTAGTCAAAGCAAAGCTATGTATAGAATGCATACAATGTAACAGAGCCATTCAATGCCGTGAACAGAGCTTTTTAAAACCGAATTCAGATAATTATATAAACCTAGATTATTTACAAAAACAAATGATATCAAACATACCTATGGAGCGACGAGACGACTTGTTGGGTGAGAAGGAGTTCTGAAAAATAGATCTGAAGGAATGCATATAGACTCAAAACGCATGTTCCAGCCACTGAAAAATTGACCTGTAAAATGAGAGATAGATATATATAGTATATTACTTTCTGAAGAAACCACCCACGATGAAGGTAAAGGGGCTAAAAAGGGTTCTGGGTTTTCAACGGTTTGAGCTAATTCAAATCCGTTTGCCCAGAATCGCTCACACAAAAACGTGACTCCAGGGGCAATTACGGGGCAGTCTTCTCAGGCAAAATGAAACCAAAAACCGACTCTGATCACCATGGGAGTTCAATTCGCCCTTCAGGAGCCAGGAGATAACACATAGTGAGCTGGGCTAAGGGACAAGGGTTTGAACAGAGTGGGCTCAAAGATTTTCCCAAGAATCAACAGAGGTAACTCGGTAAGGATGCAGGCATTAATGCAAAGTGTGCGAGGGTGGTAGAGGTTATCTCTGGCCATGCACGATAGTTATGGAGAAAGGTACGGCCGCCGGCTTACATAACTGTTCAAAACATCATAGCATAGCTCAATAATCATATCGTTTGGCCAACCAATGAATCAAATGGTAAGTGTTATGCCATACAATCAACGTTACACCAGTACAACTGCCAATTTCATAGCGGTTCACTCCATAATAATAGTTGAACCATTAAATCATGTATATCACCAATGAAATCAAATGTGTATACACGCAAATGTTATGCCACGGTGTTCAAACATCCGACATATAAATCAAAACCCATAAACCAACTATGCACCAATGTATGTGATCGAAAATTTAACCAAGGTGCCAAACGATACTCATAATAATTGACAAGCCAAAAGTTATAAAAGTTTAACATAAGGATTATATCATATATATAAACAAAATTAATAATAACCCCTATGCAGAATCAAAGATCAGGCAAGTCATAAAAATGTAAATCCAAATGCTTCATGCCTTACAAACTCAATAAAACCAAGTTATATAATCAACATAAGAATATCCAATGAGCATAATTTGAAAGTCTTTCCAGCCACATAACGATAAACAAAAGGTAAACGCAGTAAGCATATCGATAAAAAGCTCATGTCAGTTCAGAAAGTGATCGAAATGTGACCTCGAAAGGAGAAATTTTCACGCTTATAGTCGTGAAAACTTAACGAAGACAAATGTGCAAATGTTGCAAGAAATGAAAATGTTGTCTATTTGAAAAATGCAACGAAAACTTGATGTTTGCAAGACATGGGTGTAGGAAGCTTATAGGATAATAGAAAAAGATGAATTGGCTGCCAACAGTCTCCAAGCCATATTGCCTAGAACAATATATAGTCTTGCTCTGCTACAAGATCAACATTTTGAATTATGACATCTTCCTCTTTGCCAGTAGATTTGTCATGATTTCACATTTTTATAAATCTTGTGAGTATGATCTCTGGGATTTCTTCACTCACTTGTTCTTTTTGTTTTTTATTTCTTCTCCAAACCTTATTGTATCTAATATCGATGTTTTCCTTCAAGGAATACTTCATCATGCTTCTATAATCACAAGATATATGCCCATAGTTGTGGCATTTGTAACATTCAATATTATAGGGGGCCACGTAAACATCTCTTGCTTGGACATTTCTTCCATATGATCTACAATCTACAAATTTATTTATGAAGTTATTACAAGTAAAAAAATAACCAGGAAACAAACTTTGATACCTGGGAGCCAACGATCCTCTTTGTGATGTAGTCCTTCTGAACTCATGCCTTAGTTGATCATGATCTTCTCTTCTGTTGTTTCCTTCATAATGAATGCATCTTCTTTGATACCTAGAGATATAATATCTTTCTGGAGATACACCTCTTCTGCATTCATACCTTTTTGAATCTTGTTGACCATGATTCCCTCCTTTGAGAATATTTACATATTTCTTGTCCTTCTCTTCATTCTTTTTTTCTAGCAATATGGAACACTTCTCTTCAAATTTCATTACTGGCTGTGTGGAGCTTCCTCTCTCTTCGATGATCTTGATGGGATTTGAATTTGCATATTCCTTGCATGAGGCCTCACCAATGTATCCAAGACCTGCTTTATTGAAGGGTGACCTTTGACAACTGAGAATATATTCCATTACTTGAGATCTCTTCAAGTTCTTGTTGAGTTTGAAAACTTCAACCCTTAATGTTACGACTTGTTCTTCAAGCTTCTCACAATCTTCTTCTTTCTTCATCATCTGGATATTCATTACTTCTTCCATTCTCTTTTCTTCTTCAAGTTTGGTTTTCAAGGAGATGATTTTTTCTTCAAGTCTTCTTTCTTGTTGATTAATTTCATCTTCTAAAGACTCGTTTATTTTCTACTTTTCTTCCAACTAGTTTTTGAGTGTTTCTTCAATCCTCTTGTATTCTTCTAACTTGAATTTTAGATTTATAATAATATGCTGGACTTCTTCATAGATTTTGTTAGTATTTTGAGAACCTTCCTTTATCTTTATCAATTTTTCCTTGAGGGACTTTTTTTTTTCTTTCTCTTTTTAGTTCACTTAAGGCGCCGATTAGCTCTTCTTCAATATCTACTTCACCTTATTATTCATAATCATTTTGTTGAGTTTCCAATGCCAGAAAGAACACTCTTTCTGAGTCATTGTCACTATCATCATCTTCATCATATGAGGCACTGTCTTCTCTTGAGTAGAGGCTTTACGTGAAGAATTTTCTTTTATTTCCATTCTTGTTTCCTTTCTGATATATCTTTTCTTTCTTGGAAACTTCTTCATCATAAATTTCTACATTACTAGCATAAGGACATTTGGAAGCAAAATGACCAATTTTACCACAGTTAAAACATTTTAAAAGGAAGCTTACCTTTGTACTTGCCAGTTCCTTTCTTAAATATCCTCATGAAGTTGGCTATCTCTTCATATTCATCCGAATCATCGCTACAACTACATTTTGATTTTGACTTCTGCTTATTCTTTCTTGTCTTCTTGGATGCTTTGAAGGTTGATTCCTTCCTGGATGGAATATCCTACTCTGTTCTCATTTCATAAGCTGTAGGTGTTCCATCCAATTCGTCCATGCTCAATGTAGAAATATTTTCTCTTTCTTCTAGGAATAAAATATTAGGGTCAAATCTCATTGAAAGAGACCTTAGTACCTTTTTAACAATTACTGTTTCTTTAATTTCTTCTCCTAAGCCTTTAATAACATTCACTATTTCATCAACTCACAGAAAACAAGATGTAATATCTTCATATTCCTTCATTTTCAGTTGTTCTAATTGATCTCTATAAGTTTGAAGCTTGGACCCTTTGAATTTGGCATCTCCCTCGTAAACATTTTGAAGTTTGTGCCAAATATCCTTTGCAGAATCACAATACATAACCTTGACATATATTGAATCAACTAGGCCATTTAAAATATCAGTTTTAGCCTTTGAATTGTTTTCACTAAGATTATTTCCATCTTTATCTATTGGGGGAGTGGCATGTGCTTTGTATCCATATACTACTGCTTGCCATACGTCAAATCCCTATGCTTTGACAAACATTTTCTTCCTTTTTCTCCAGAAGGCATAGTTCTGACCATCAAACAGTGGTGTTCTATTCTTGGTGCACTCCACAATCTACCTTCCAGTGAGTAGACTATTTTTGAAGGACTCGCTCTGATACCAATTGTTGGAATATTCAACAATACTAAGGGGGGACGGGGTGAATCAATATTGACTACTTCTTATGATTTTTAACCATGACATGTAAACATTGACTTATAAACAATTTATCATTTATGATTGCATTCAAGATATCATAAACATATAACCATAGATACACAACACAAAAGAATTTTACATGTAAACCCAAATGGGAGAAAACCACATAATGCTTTTTAATATATATCTTGACTATTACATCCACAATAAGCACCAAATTCCAAGATTCTCCAGCACCAACTTGAAGGAGGCACCAACCCCCTATTTATAGGCTCCAACCCGAAGGAAGCTACAACTCCATAAATTATCCAGATCCAACTGGAAGGTGGATCCAACCCCCTAGTTTACAAGTTCCAACTTGGAGGAATATCCAACTCCCTAGATTTTCTATATCCAACTGGAAGGAGGCTCCATCCCTCTAGTTTACAGGCTCCAACTTGAAGGAAGCTCCGACTCTCTATATTTTCCAGCTCCAACTAGAAGGAGGCTCCAAACCCCTTGTTTATAGGAACCAAACTGAAGGAAGCTCCAACTCCCTAGATTCTCTAGCTCCAAATTGAAGGAGGCTCAAACCTTCGTTCCTTTCCCCTTCCTCCCCCCCAAAAATATAAATGAGAGAATCAACCTGTCACTGATACTGATACATCATCATCATCAAACTGGTTCAACCCAACAAACTCATCAAAATTATGCCAAGATCTCCAAGAATGTCCCCTAAATCAAATACCCAATATCACAAAGATATGCATCAAATGTTCCAACACCTCCAAGACATGCCTCAAGCATGTGAAAAAATATGCCTTAAGCATGTTCCAAACCATCCAAGATATGCCTCAATGCATATGCCATAACCTCCAAGATATGCCTCAAGCATAAACTGTAATCTCCAAGATATGCCTCAACGCATGTTCCATAACCTCCAAGAAATGCCTCAAGCATATACCAAAATATCCAAGATACAGGTTTCAAAACATAGATAAAAACATACCTTTCAACATTTGAAAACCTGGTGCATGAGATCATAGATCATCAAACCTTCCTTAACTTCAACATCAAGAGAATAACACCTTCTTCAAAACCTTTCCTCAACCTCACGGGATTGGACTGGGAAACGAGCAGGGCCTTGCATGATGAGTACTTAACAAATAGGAAGGGCCTCATGGGACACCCTATGATTGACCTATGGGTGTCACCTTAGACAGGGTTTCTGGAAAACCCTTCTCACATATGTAACTATGATAACTTCCTCCTTCACACGACTTCTCTATCTCACTTGCACCAAGAGATCATGAGTTTTCTTGATGATAAAATGAGAGCATCTTGATGTGTATTTATATCCTTCCAAGTACCTCCTTTAATTTTCTTTAGGGCTGACCTGTAACTTCTTGTTTGTAACCATTTTTTTCGTTTACTTGATTTTAGGGCCGATTTATAACTTCTTGTTGCAACCATTTTTCTCATCTTTAAGAGGGCATATCTTCTCAACCGTGAGGAACCGCATGGCGTGCCACCTACCATTTGAAACGACTTGATGAGGACTATCAATCCATAGGGGTTTTGCATTCATTTTCATTTTCTATCATAATTTTTTTATTCAATAAACTTCGGGCTTCATGATCACACCTCTGAGGATTCCTAACCATATCTTCAAGGTTTCTTGACCATACATTGTAACTTCTTTTCTTAACAACTTGGGATTCTTGTAGGCTTCTTCAAAGGATATTCCCATGAAGGCCATGATTAGAGCTATGCCATGAGGGGACCACTTTGGATATTCCTTCAAATAAACCCATCACTTCTAGGGGCTTCTTCACTTCTTCTAGGGTTGACATCATTGACAACCAATTTTCCAACAAAAAGGTCATCGTAGAGATGGAAATATTCAATTTATTATGATGGAGTAGCACTGTAAAAAAATGTATATTTCCATAGAGCTACTGGAGATACCTTGAAGCAATCAATTGATAACATGGAAAAATAAAATTCATAATTGAAAAGGAGGATAAAATAATTAGAAGTTCCCTTGGTACTAGGACCTTTATTTCCAGAACCTTTAAGTTCAATTAAACCTGCACTTGTGATAGAAGATACCTTGGAAAGAAACACAAAGTGCAAAGGCTCATCAATATTATTGCAAGATATAAGTGTTACGGGATAAAATCTCACAGGGATATTGCTGAATACACAACAGAATCTCCTTAGGGCTAACCTAGTAATCCTAGACAAAAAGAGAGGTAGACTTCTTATGGTTTTCCTAGATCTATATTCAAACACATAGATTCATGATTATCCTAAGGAGTGGTGAAGTTTGAATACCTTTCTTGAGGGTGTCCTTTATATCTCCCGAATTTTTCATTCCTGAAAATCCAACTTCAAGCTCCACAATCTGCTTCCTATATAGAAAAGACAAGAAAAACCTTCTCTACCTCTCTACTCGGGATTATAACCTTAGATCTAACTTGCTTCTAATTATATCTATAATGATATGAATCAGATATAAATTTTTTCATAATGGAACACAAAATATCAGGGAAAACCAATTATCTATTGATAGCATAAGATAAATTACATCAAACATACCTTAAATGTTGATGCAATGTCCCTTGACCTCCTTGTTCATTACTCCTCCTTTAGCTCCTTGGTCAGGATAGGCTTCACTAACTTTTGGCTGTGGTATATGGAACATGTACCTCTACTATTGGACAACATAACATTAGTTTGGATTCTTTCTCCTCTTTCCCCATGCTTTCCATTGTTATATAGATCTTTGGAGGAGGCTTGGGAGAGCTTCTAGATCTTCTAGAGACCACTAGATACTCGAATGATGTGAATTTCTAGGCCTTTTCCATGAAGATACAACTCATCCCTCACCTATCACCTCGTAACTCCTCGAATCTAGAAGCTTTATAGAGACTCGCTTGTTGAGCCACTAGTGACCAGTGAGGGTCCTCACTTGTTGTCTACTAGGTGTCCCTCAAGGATCTCCAAAAATGGGGTAAACCTTAGGAAAAATATGTATTATGGTTTCTATCCTCTTATGGATTCCTCTCTTCCCTATAGGGTGGAAATCAAGGCTATAAAAAATGCCCCCTAATGTGTGAGGTTAGGAAAGGAATGGATGGCCGAAATACATTACAATAAAATAATGTCCATGTGAGGTAGCACGAGGAGAGAGAAAAGGAGTGTCGAAAGTCAAAAGAGTCCTGCAATCAAACACCAAGGATGAGAACATATATAGGCCAATCCCCTAGGTAGACATACTCATATTATGAATAATCATGGCCGCCAAAAAATACAATGTGAATCCATGAAATGAAATGCTAGATCATGGCCATGAAAGAATACTGAGTGGATCCATGTCATCATTAAGACCATAGCCATGAAACAATACAATGTGGATCTACGTCATGAACACAATCATAGCCACTGGAAAATACAATGTGGATCTATGACACACCATATAGATGCTAGGAAGACAACAAGCACTGAGGAGAGTGCCCCCAAAGTCTTCAAAGTACTCATATATAGGTGATATACTTCATCACAACTTGGGAGGGGATGTTGTAAAGGAATGATGTGCTCCAAACCCAAGGTCTTCGTCCCAAACCCTAATGGTAAGAATCTACACATGAAAATAGATGATCTGATGTTGAGCATGGTATAAATTGTTCGATTATCAGTCATTGAGTTATACCGTTAATAGACACGAGAGGACCCACCAATGATGAAGATGGACCCCAAGGTACCTAGTACAATATAGTGAGTGTGAATATATGAGTTGGTGTCAAAAACTCATAGATTTAATCGATCAAGAGTTAATGATGTAAACCCACTATCAATCATGAGGAGTCTTGCCATTGATGAATGCAAGATCCAAGGTACTAGCTAGATTCTAGATCCCTCTCCTAGATAATGTGCTGAAGTCGATAGAGAGGGATTTGTCGAGAAGGGCCTTGATGTATCCCCCATCAATTGACATGAAAAAGATACCAAGAGATGATGTGAAGAGAGAGTATCACAAAGTAAAACTGACATGAGAATGACCAACTCAAAAATTCAACAAAACAATAGATGACCAACTCAGGATTAAACTTCCCTTGAACATATAACATGACACAATGGTGACATGGTAGAAAGACACAAGAGATGGACGAATATAGTGCAACAACACAGAAGGCATTGAAGCATTCTCCACAATGATTGGAAGAGTAACCAGTGGGAGGAGCATCTGTAACTCATATTACTGGGATGGCTCTTATGCAGGATAAAACCCAACTCTATGATGAAGACTCAAACATGTGCCATGTTCAAGGGAAACTTGACTGATGCTGCCATTTTGAGAATAGAACAATGGTGAAAAACCCCCACTTTATTTTTTATTTATTTTTATATTTTTTATCTCCTTCATGGTTTAAGGAGCACACAAGAATGATGCAAGTATGATCGGTCTCCTTCATGGCTTAACGAGCATGAAATAATGACGAAAGTAAGCTCAGTGTGTCTTTTTCCTTCAATTTTAACGAGCCCAAAAAATATTTGAAAGGATACTCATGATTGTCTTTTTCATGTCCTTTTACGAGTCTAAAAAAGAGATAAAAGTATACTCAGTGGGAGAGAATGAGTGGCTTAGCAACATGCTCCTATGTTCCAAACGCATGGAACTGACCTAAAACAATGAGGAATGAAAATGGTAGTGGCAAGTTTGATCCACTCATAGCAGTTGTTCTCTCCCTAGGTAGGTGGTTGCAAAATAAAGGACAAATAATTCAAGAGAAGGATGGTCAAGGCTATTGCATAGTGGTAAGTGAGATATGGGAGAAGAGAAGTGTAGTGGAAGGAAATTGTTGAATTTTTCTAATTTTCAGATCTGATAATTATTTCCTTATGATTTAAATGCTACTGTTATCACAGAATAATTAGACACTGAAAACTTCAGCAAGACTTAGCAAACTTGATGAGAGGTTGTTGTAAGTAAAATTATATTGTATGATAACATTAGCATTTAAATCATAAGGCAATAATCATCAGATCTGAAAATTAGAAAAAATCAACATGGTATCAAATCTAGTTAAAATATTTCAGTGCCACAGCTAGTATAAGTCTTTTCTAAAGCTAGTTAAAAGATTTCAGTGTCAAATCTTCTTCAGATATCTTATTTTTTGCAATTGTATGGTCGTGGTTGCAAGAGGCCTGTGCACACAGAGCGACCACATTTCCTTTGGTCACTATTTTCCAAAATTATAGGGCACAACTGCCTTATTGTATGGTCGTGGTCATGAGTGACATGTGGACATAGAGCATCCACATTCCTTTTTGTCATAATTTTCCTAATTACAGGGAGCAACCACCTTAAGGATTACACTACATAGTGCGACCAACTCTTTTGGTCACTCCCTCTTTCTCTACAAGTTGTGACCAGTTGAACTATGATAACTAACAAAGCCACTATAGAATCCACAACAATGATTGGTGTTCAAAAGGGAGGTCTATATAGATTGTTGGGATGACCAGCCCAAGAATTGGTACATGACAAAATCAATTTGTGTGAGCTATGGCATTAGAGATTTGCACACTTACATTGCAGGGCTTTACTAGCATTGAAGAGGATGGTCAAAAAACTTCCAGAGCTTCAGGTAGAGAATGCCGGTATTTTTAGAGGATGTGCACTTCGAAAGAATGCCAAGGGATCTTTTGCAAGCAATGACAACAGGTCCAAGGGGATCTTGGATCTAGTACATTAAGATGTATGTGGACCTATGACAATTTCATCTTTGGGTGGATTCCTGTACTATGTGATATTCATTGAATATTTCTCCTGGAAGACATGTATCTTCTTCATGAAGACCAAGGATGAAGTCTTCAACAAATTCTAGGAGTTCAGGGCTTAGGTAGAGAACTTGATAGGGAATAATATTAAGGTGTTGAGGTCAAATAATGGAGGAGATTACACTTCCAATGACTTCAATTATTTCTACAAGGAGGTAGGGATCAAGAGGGAGTTAACTGTTCCTTTCAACCCACATTAGAATGGGGTTGCAGGGAGGAAGAATAGGTCCATTATGGAGGATTTCAAGGTAATGAATCATGATTACAATATACCCATGTTCTTATGGGAAGAGGCATCCAACACAATGATTTATGTTCAAAATATGAGTCCTCACCGGATATTGGGAGATAAGACTCATGAGGAGGAATTCACAAGAGTGAAGCCAGAGGTCATCCATTTGAGGATATTTGATTGTCCAATATGCATCCATGTTCCCAAAGAGAAGATGATGAAGTTAGAACCTTATAGAAAGAAGGGAACTTTTGTGGGATACCATGAGACTTCTAATTCCTATAGGATCTACATCCTAGGACAACGTCAGATCGATGTTAGTTAAGATGTTACCTTTGATGAAAAGGTAGCCTTTAGGAGGTCTAGAGAGTCTCATATGGAGATTTATAGTGAGGATAAGGAGGCTCCAAAGGATAAGGGTACATATCCATCTAGTCTAGTTGTTCATCCTTCAGACTATCAAGAGGAGTCAATAGAACCAATAGATCCAGTGGATATACTTAGAGATGTTGCCGTGACCAGGGAGAGGCCAACTTGGCTTCGCGACACTTTGCAAGATGCAAGGGGGAATGATGCTCCTAGTGGTACTTTCAGGGAGAGAAATTGACCTCATAGGTTATCGATTTATATGGCATCGATGACTCACATCATTGATTCCGAACCTTCCAGTTATGAGGAGGAAACAAATCAACAGGTTTGGAAGGATGCCATGATGGAAGAGTATCAGTCCATCATGAAGAATGTTGTGTGGGAGATAGTTTCGAGACCAGAGGGGAAGTTATTGGTGACTTCCAAGTGGATCTATAAGATCAAGCATGCAACATATGACAACATCAATTAGTACAAATCGAGGTTTGTGGTGAGAGGATTCTATTAGAAAGAGGGAGAGGACTTTGAGGAGAATTTTTCTCTAGTCATCAGGCACACTTCCATCAAGACTATTATTTCTCTTACTTCAGTTCTGGGTTAGAGATTACATCATATGTATGTGAAGACCGCAGTCCTTATAGTGTGATTGAGGAGGAAGTGTACATAGAGAAACCTCAGGGATTTGTGATACATGGAAAGGAGTCTCATGTTTGCAGATTGAAAAAGGCCTTGTGCGAACTCAAGCAGGAACCCCATGCATGGTACTCCAGGATTGTTGGATACTTGATGAGTTTGGGATTCTCCAAGAGTGATGTGGATCCTAACCTTTACTACAAGGTTGTTTATGGATATCCTTTGATCTTGGTGATGTATGTTGATGATATGTTCCTTACGGGGGAAGAGAGGCTCACTGTCGGGTGCAAGAGGGAGTTGGAATCTGAGTTTGAGATGAAGGATCTTGGCTTGATGCATTATTTATTGGGATTAGAGGTGTGGCAGAGGCTATGTGAGATATTCCTTGGACATGGGAGGTACAAAGTTGAGATCTTGAGCATATTTGGTATGATGGACTGTAAGTCCATGGCTACACCTATGATGAAAAATATGAATAAGCTAAGTGGTTCCACTTCAGATTCATATTTGGTGGATCCCACTATGTACATGAAGTTGATTAGATCCTTGATGTACCTCATTAACACTAGGAAATATATTTTCTTTGCAGTGAGCACCTTGAGCTAGGTTATTGTTGAGCCAAGGCACTTCCATTGGGTTGCAACAAAGCATGTGTTGAGGTACTTGTGTGGTATAGTTGGATATGGTATGAGATATGTCTCAGGTGGTGAAGTGAGGCTGCAGGGATATACATATTCTGACGGAGAAGAGAGTGAAATATATAGAAAAAGCACCTCAGTGTGCTGCTTTAGCTTAGGATCAAATATGATATCTTGGATTAACAGAAAGAAGACTTCTGTAGTACTTAGTTTAGTAGAGGCGGAGTATATCACAACCAATGTCGCAAGTCGCAAAGTAGTATGGATTCAGAAGATTCTTGCAAGACTATTTGATCAAGATCTAGAGACAAAATTGATATATTGTGATAATCAAAGTTGTGTTAAGATTTCAAAAAATATAGTATTTCATGACAAGTCGAAGAACATTGAGATAAAATATCACTTCATCCAAGACATGGTATAGAAGGGAGCAACAAAGATCCAATACATATCCATAGATGAGCAGATTGTGGACAATCTCACCAATCTTATGTCTAGGGCGAGGTTTGTATACTTTAAAGAAAATCTTGTTGTGATGAAGAATGTCTCCCTCGCTGAGAGGGAGTGTTGATGTTTCAACATCAAGCATACACTATCCTAGATTGGTCATGCTGATTTGACCAAGGAAGGATGATACATTCACTCATGGTACCATGCTGATTTGGTTAGTGGTGAATGGCCCAGGATGTTGATGTTTCTCCAGTTAGCAACATTAGGCAAACATTCTCCCAGATTGGTCATGATGACTTGACCAAGGGAGAATGATACATTCAGTCACAGGGCCATGCTAATTTGGCTAGTGGTGAATGGCTTAGGTGTAGTCTTTCTCCTAGTAGTCATGCTGATTTGACGAGGAATGATAAAGACTCAAGATGCTCTCACATTTCTTTCTCTAGGATGGAGTGATATATATTAATTAGATGTGCATGTGAGAAAATAATAATTAACATGAATATACTATATAAATAATATATTTATAATATAATGTGTATACA